>PVJC01003368.1:0-19576 GCA_004026665.1 Murina feae
GGGGAGGGGGAGCGCACGGCTTCCGGCCCCGGGCGCGCAGGCATGTGTAATGAGCTTGATTAGAGTGAGGCGGCCCGACATTGACGGCGCACAATACCCAGAATAACAGGGCGCCGCGCGAGGGCCAGCGCCGGCCGCCGCCAGCAGCGCGCCGGGGCGGGCGCAGGGGGAGGAGGAGCGGGGGCTCCCCTGGCAGCGGCCGCCGGCGGGGAGGGGCGCGCGCCGCGCGGGCGGCAGGGGCAGGTGTGCGGGAGTGAGCGGGGGAGGAGGGGCAGCGCCGGCGGGGCGTGGGGGCGTGGGGCCGGACGGGGAGGAGGGGGCGAGGGCCGGGGGAGAAGCGCCCCTCCCGCCCACGCGCCACAGCGAGGAAGCCGCCCTGAGCGCCGCAGGCGGGCGCCCCCGGCACGGGCGAGGCGGGGAGGGCGCACCGGCCCCGCGGGAGAGCTGCCCCGGGCGCGCGGGTGACGGGCGCAGGGTCCTGAGGTGGGGGGACCAGGAGTGACTGAAGGGGACCATCCAGAGGGAGAGCTCTCCCGAGAAGCGCGGAGGGTGCAGAGGAATAAAGGCCAAGATCCTTAAAAAACGGCCTCGCGAATATTTACCCTCCAAGAGGATGAGTCCTCAAGTATTTCTAGAGCCAACGTTCAAGCCACAGGGGTCCGAGCTTCCTAGACAAGTCAGAGGGAGGTTCAAAACTCCCTCGCTTCTGCGCCAGAAACCACGTTGGAGGGAGGAATACGTGGCCTGTAGTGGCCGCGTTCAACAAAATGTGGGTCACTTAATAAAAGAGACCTGACTTGTTAGGAAAGAGGGAAAGATGCCGCCATCCTTACACTAACTTCACACCAGCGAAAGACAGGAAAGTTTGGGTGGGTAAACACATCTGCTTTGCAATAAATACTTCTGCACTTTAGGATAAGTTCCCCAGTTAAATAAATGGTCATTAGCTCATAAGTAAGACTCTCTTATTGAGATGATCTATTAACTGTAATTCCTATTTTAAAGAAAAATGAAGAACATTACAGTCTCACCCAAATAGAGATGCAGCGTTTATGGCTTAGGTTTGAGCACTAACATCTCGGTCCTTGAAGGCAGTTAATCATTAAACAAAAACAAAAATGTAAGAATTATTTTTTCAGAATATACTAGTAAGGAAGAGAGGGGGAAAAAATCAGATAAACATTTTGTTACTCATAAAAAAGCAACAAGTTAACACAAGTACTGAGATAAGAGGAAAATATGCAAATTAAGCTCTTTAAAGCTACCAATACACACTTAGAGGCACTGTTTACATTAGAAATCTAAGAAAAGCAGAAGGTAAAGTAGAAGATAAAGTATAAGAAATAATGGCCTCCTGGGGAGGACAAGTTTAGGAGAGACACAATGAAAATATATCACTCTAATGGCTCCCAAGTTTCACCCACAAACTGGAAAGGTTAGTCAAAATCAAGGAAGGCAACCATGAATCTTGGCACATATAAACCCAAGCCTTGAGCAAAAGAAAGCACATGTGATAATAAATGACAGCATCACAAAACATGAGATTACATTTTTAAAAGTTGAAATGTGGGGAAATATGGAGAAGAATATTTTAACTGAAGTATAAAAAATACATAACAAGGAAATATTTAAAAGAAAAGCAGATAACAATGAATTATTTCTATAATGATTTTTGCAACATGATAGGTTATGTTTCCAAGATGAATGTTTGACTAGTTGCTTCAAATTGGTGATGCCTGACATGCTTTCCTGCCTGGTTTTCAGTAGGGACAGTGCATTCTAGTGTCACGCTGACAAATTTACAAAAATAGCAACATAAAAAAAAACCTAAGAAAAATTCTAGACTACAAAAAAATTATCCATGCAACATCACCTGAAGTTCAGAGTTTTTAAAAGAAGAAAAATAGTTTTTGAGCAAAAACAAAATTTGAGCAAAGACTAAAAAATGGTTACTGAAAATATCAATATTAAGACACATTGGAATAAAATACTGTAAATAAGTTTATCCCATCATTTACACAGTAAATAAAACAGAAAGCTTCCTGATTGCCTTAGGCTCCTAATGACTTGGCCAATGCTAATGAAATGTGAGAATTAAAACAGTAATCTTTAAATTTGAATAGCATCTTTTATTCAGGAATTACAAACTAATTCTCAAACACAAAACATAAAAGTGTGTAATAAGGATGAACATGGACTTGGAAAATGATAAACAGAATAAGTGAGCATAAAATATCTAATAATGACTTTATTATAAAGAATAATGATGTAGTACAATTATGAATCTATTATTCACAAATACATACTCATTTCCCCTCAAGCCCATCCTTTATGTTAGAATTGTATGACTGTAAGAAATGACATAAGTAAAGTGATACACAAAGGTTTATGCCCTCCAAGTCAAATAGGACAATGATAAACTTAATTACTATAAATTATCTTCCCCTTAGAATACTCATTATAGCCACTGAGCACTGGTCAGTGTAAAACCAGGTAAAATAAAGTAAGAAAAAAAAAAGATAGAAAAATTCCACTACTCAGGACATGTATGAGGATAAATTACCTAGGGGGGAAAACATTTGATTCTACACAGGCATCTTATATCTGGAGATAAAGATGCAAGCAAGTATTGGAAGAAGTTAAAACAAAGTAACTTTATAAATCTAGATATCAAAACAGTCAACCTCAGGAACATGAAATAGTACAAGTGCAATACATAAACTATTGAATGTGTGATGTACAGGTAAAACAGCACATCCATTTTTATTTTTTTTATCCCAGAAAAAAGGCATTCAGACTGGCCACAAAAAAGAGTAGCAACGATAAAATATTGTAACAGATATACAAGATTCTTTTAACTTAATAAGAAAGGACTACTGCATGTTTTCAGATGGCACCGTATTAAGATAAATCTGCAGGCAGATATCCGAAAGCATTAAAACACATTCAGAGTTCTGAATAGCACATACATTTGTAATAAACAGAGAAAGCATTTAGAATTTGAACGCTTTTAAGATATGGCAACTCCGCCAGTGACTGTGTTAGCAAAGCAATGCTTACCGCCATAGCACTTTCTAAGGACATTTTCCCCCATCTTTTTAAATTCAAATACAGTTGGCTATCTCCCTACATTTTTAAAGCAGCACCATTTACGTAGCATATTGCTCTTTTTGTCGTGTCAACTCTTTGTGTTTTGGCTTTAGCTGCAGGTGGTGTTTTCCATCTATGAATTTCTGGGAATATGGTCTGTGTTGGCCATAGAAGAATGTCTATTTGAGCCATATGTTTTGCTGTCATGTGTCTCATTTTGTCTGTCTGGGATGTCAGGACTGATTTCCACACCGTTTCTTGAATAAACCAAATACAAATTTGTTAAGAGCGGCGAAGAAAAAAGCTGGGGCTGGAGCCCAAACAACACTGTCAAAACATATATTGGAGAGGAAATGCAATATCCTGTAAACATTTGCACCCTTCTTCTCACATCTTATCTGTGACTGACATCATCACAACTGCATAGTTTAAGACAGAATCTGCTTGCTCAAGTTCAGAAGTTTGCTGTATGGGTATGCATGCAGCTTCATCAGACAGACCCCACATCTTTGGAGGTCATGGCAAGGCACGCTTCTACCCTGGGAGTTCTGGGTCCTGCAGCCAGCTTGACCCAGCCTTGAACTTGGGGAAGGGAAGCTGTCTCATGCTTTTCTTGTTTTAGTGAACAAACGAAACTCTGATTTAACTTTCTGACTAATCTTACAAGAAAGTATGGCCCCCATTTTATATTCTCATGGCCTCCAGCACTTTGCTTTTGTAAGTCATCACAGTCTTAATGAGTTAAGGAGGCTGGATAGTTACTGGGTTAATAAATGTCTCCCACACTAGACTGTAAGCCCTCTGAGAACAGAGGGCATGTGTCTCGCTCTCTGCCACATTACCGGGAATTCATATGCAGTCCTTGCAGTATTTACATTATGAATAAATAAATGAGAGCAAAAAGCTCAGTGTCACTAACTCCCACTGCTAATTGCAATCACAATTCCTTCTAGAGAATTGCAAAAGGAAGTAACTGTGGGGAAGGCGGCTATGTCACTTAAATTTGAATTCACCGACATCAAATAAAACAATTGAGTTCCACATTTCAAGTGTTTAATAGCTCTAGGTGGGTGCTGGGCAGTGTAGGATATGAAACACTCCCACCATTGCTGAAGGATCTGCTGCACAGCACTTACCTAGTGAACTTCTCTAAAGATGACTAAGTAAATCCAGGGCCTGGTCAAGAGTCTTGGAGGTGCTCAGTGGCTTTTAGACATCCTAATAGTGTCCAAATGGAAATCGTTTTCCATTTTAGAATTAGCTCATAGATCTGTAATGTTGCATGCAATGAGGCTTGTGTGCCACTGCACATGAATTTCAGACGACTTTCTAGCCAGTCTGTATTTGAAAGGGTCCTGTAGTACATCTGGAATAATATGCATGTACCCTAAATGCTGCTTTCCATGAGCATTTCAACAGCTCACAGGCAAAGTTAAAAGTCACCAAGTCATTCCCCTTCCTTCTACCCCACATTCCATAAGCATAGTTGCCATTAGAAATGGGTCTTTTGGAAGCTTTAATGTAGGTGCCTACTCAAACTGGGAGGGCATCCAGACACCAAACAAATAATGGTATACCACAGAAAGTAACAGCAAGAAGCTTGAATATGTTTCAGGGGAGATAACAGAGCAATGATAATCAACTCTAAATATGGGGTGAGGTTTTTTTTCTTTGTGTTTTTTTTCCCCCTAATAGGTGGGGTTTCCATTATAGCCAGACTGATAGTGATCAAGAGTTGTTTCCTAATTACATTGGGGTGGATGTAAATACCCACCGGTAATTTGTGATATGGTTTTAATAGAAAAAGGTCATTATGAAAGCTGAGCAAAGGGAGGCCAATGTTTAATGCTAATTTTGGGAAAACTGGGTAAGGGAAAGGAATAACCATTGTAGTTGGCTTCTAGAACCTGACAAACTATCTGGACCTTTTACCCAGAAATATTGCAACCCTCACCCCCATTTATTTTATTTTATTTTTTTAAGCAAAAATGTATTAGGGAAATCTTTTGAAAGCCACCTTTCTTTCCATAGATACCAGTATGGATCATAACCTTAGGACACAATGGTAATAACTCCATCAAAACTGGTATCTCTATCTAGACTTAGATCCGAAAATTGAGTAGGTAGAGGGAAAGATTCCTGTGATGGCTATTGAGTCCTCTAGTGTAGCTATCACCACCAGAATGCTTACAGTTTCAGCTTGCCTCGCCCCCCCCCCCCCTCCCCTGCCCAAATTGCTTCTGGAGTGCCCTTCCTCCCACTTCTCACCTGGGGCCTCCCTTCTGCCCTATTCTTAGTATGAAGTTTGATTCCACTCTTCGGTCCAAAGCCTTCTCCAGCTTTCCTTATATCCTGCTCGATGTTCCACCATACCACCTGTCCTTCAGTGTGACACTCCATACTTACATGTCTAGCCCTCCACACTGTAAGTCTGTGAGCGCCTTGAGGGTGTTAAATATTGACCTCTGTATTTCTGGAGTCTCTCACAAGTGCCAGCCATCACAGGGAAAGGAACCCTAGAACTATTTTTATACAAAATCTTAGCAAGAGCCTTGCCGTCTTAGAGAGTAAAGCCAGGAGCCCGGACCAGAAGTCAGCTCAGTGGCTCCCCAAACAGGCTTAGGGTTGACCTCACCTGAGGAGCTCCCTCCATACTCCACATATGTCCGCCCTCCACCCCACTGCAATGGCCAGGCACTCGGGTGTCTAGAGCTCCCTAGGTGATTCCAATTACAGCCCAGACTGGCATTCACTGACTGGGTTAGGTAATATTTTGAAGACAGGAAATCAAATATACCTGTTAGGGCATCCTCAAGTGAAGTTTTTAACCCAATCCTGAGTTCACTTGGAAAAGTTAAAGTTGTGCTAGGAACCAGCACTCTCTCTAAAATTTAAGAAATACTGTATATGTGCAGGCCAGCCACTCAATTAAAAAGGGGGGGGAGGCAATCTATTAGATCAATGATTTTTCAATTAAAGAAATGCCATTTGAGGAGCCAAGATAAATTAGCATTTTGCACTTGCTTGAGATTTACTCAGGTGCCAGAAATCCTGTAAAGGTATGTGATTTACCATCACAGACAGAAGTGACTAACCACAAAATTACACATGGAAGTAAAGTTCTAAAACCAGCCTGTTATTTACTGGAGCCAGAAGCATCCCAGTTTCCTCTATGTCTTTTGTCCACATAGTTGAGCATGAGTTTTCTCCCGAAAAAAAACTTCAACCTGGAGTGAGATTCTCCTTGAACAGCTGAAAACCGTCCCACTTATTCCCAGACTAAGTCACTGCACTTACGCAGAACTGAAGTATTCACATCATCCATTCCCAAGAGCCAGGGACAGGTCCTCACAGCGCGAGCTGCCATGTAATACTCTCGGGAAACTCAGGGGATTTTAATTCCAGCGAAGTCAAACAGCAGCCTATTCCCAATCGACCGTTTTAGCAGAGACATAACCAAATCTTCTTGTGATGTGACTGTCATCACTAATCTTTCCTGGCTTAACTGGAGGGAGAAACAGTTTGAGGATCTGATGCACCTGAATCCTAGTTCAGATCTGTGGGAGGCGTATCAGCTCAAGAGAGTTTCTGATTTTGTACTGTTGTGCCCATCACCACAAGGCAATGGACAGTTGTTGTCCATCAGGAAGGAAAGCCACCACCAGAAACAACTGTATCACACCTGGACTGGGACCATATTCCACTGTGATGCTTGAAATGTGTTGAAGCAAGAGAGACGTTAATTCAGAAGTAAAGCACATTCTATTGGGGATGACGGAAAAGATTTGGAAGCAGAATGTGCTGATGGTTCCACAGCAGTGTGAACAGAATTAATGCCACTGAATTGTGCACTTAGAAATTGTCAAAATGGCATACTTTATGTTACACATCTTTCACCCCAGTTTAAAAATTTAACGAAAAAACTAAAACCAATCTTTTACCTATTCCTAAGTTTGGCAGATATATATTATCGTGAAAACAGCATGCCAAGGAAAACAACGAGCTACGACATACTAAAAGCCCCGTGTTGACCGACAACCTTCCATTGCTTTGTCCTTACCCGCCAAGAGCCACAGTCCAGCCTATGCAAGATAATTCCTATGATGAATACCTGACCCAACAATAATTAACATGGATTTGTAATGAGAGACCGAGATCCCACCCAAAGTAGGTAATTTGATGGTCCTATAATACAAGAAAATTGTTCTCTTTTCAGATTTTATTCTGTACTACTGTATTTTTGCAAAAGATGAGAATGAAACATAAACAAGAGTACCTAAAGTCCAAAAATTCTTTTTGGATGTTTTTCAAATGAGTAAAAATTAACTATATCCCTAAAATAGTAGACCCTTCCAATTAACAATACTTAAGACTGATGAACATTTCCATGCAGTACAGCCCCAGATGTGTAACCATTGTATAAATTTAGTCCATCTAATAAAATGTCTCTGTATAAAGACCTTTGATTCAAATTTTAAATAAGAATGTAATTTTTGTTTAAAAAAGCCTGAAAGTCTTTCAAATTTAATTTCCAGTCACTTTTTAGTGATAATAATTAGGATTAAAGTATTTACTTCAGCATGCAATAATTTATATTATCTTTTTCTATAACATATTGTCATGTATTCTGTGTCCTATCATCTATTCTTACTGATTTCATATTTATTTTACATTAGGGAACTTCTTTATGAATGAGTCTTTAATGTATTGGAAATTCATATGTAAATTATATCTTATGGAAGTTCATACCTACTTAAATATTTTTGATGCATGATTAAGAAACATTAATACATAGGAAAGCCAAACTAAAATTACATATTTATTATGTATAAAAGCATAAATAAAATACTAAAAACATAGTTTCACAGTATAGCTGTAGCTAGACATATCTAGTTACCTATTGTTCAGGTGTCTATTTATTAGTGTATTTATTGTGGAATTTAATTCATTAAGTCACGAACATGAACTATAAATATATATGCAAATTTCCAACTGATATGAAGCAAAAAGTTGATAAATAATGCTTCTGTATAACCATAAAAACACAACAAGTGAGCCTTGAGGCTATTTTTTAATCATTTATTTTTATTCTGTAAAGACTATTTTCAGTTGTATTTTAAAAATATATACACATGAATACAACTGAGAGAAACAAACAGCATATTTACGAAAAAAATCTTGATGGGGACCCGCTTGAAACTGTGTTGTGACTGTATTGCTTTAAAGATGGCAGTCCCCATCATTGTATTAGTTCTACAACTGAAAAAAAACACCACTATATATTCACACTATACTCAATTAAAATTAAATGTATATCTCCATGAAGATAACAAGGCTTCAAATATGAGTTTGCTTTGCACAAAGGGGTTTTGTCACTAAAAATTTACAACACTGCAAGTGTAAAGGCATGTGCAGCAGATTAAGATATAAACCAAATGTTGGGGCATTCTCTATAGATTTGGGAAATTCAATTGTCTGGCCAATATTCAGGTATGAATAAATGTGGATATAACATGCATTAACATAATATATGTTCACAGGTACTATCTGCATGTTCTCAGACAGATTACACGATTTGAAACTGGTCTACCACGGTCTTCATGAGAAATTCTTTAAGACCCAGAGCTAGTGTAGCTCCTCTATTATTAAGCAACTCCCACAAAAGAGGATAAATGACAGTGGCTAAAGTAGTGGACAGAAGGCAGAGAGCCTGGATTGGGGCTTGCTCCTTCCCACTAGCTAGCTGAACCTTCATAGGTCAAACAGGATCAGGTTCTGTATCAATAAAGTGATGGAAAAGAATCTGATCATCTTTAAGGCCACATAAAAAATTCTCTGCCCTTTAATTTAAAAAAATCAAGTTCACTTTAAAGAGAATATAAATATACAAGAAAATTTCTCACTTGCTACATGAGATGTTTATATAGGAGACAGGTGTCAAACAAACAAATAAAAAAAAACATTAAGGCAAAGAGAAACTTTAACTCACCAGATTCCATCTGTTACTTTTGAATTCATGCATAATTGATTATCCATGACTGGTAAGTTCTTTTCTCACTAGCCCACCACAGTTTTCCAAACATTAGGTATTAAATCACTACTAAAGTAGACCACATTTCAGAAGCAGCAAGGGCAGAAGAAGAATATTTCAAATGAAAAATTACATGCTGATTAATAATAATACAGCTGACCTATGTTTAAGGGAGAGAAATTTTAATCATGCGCGTATTAAATATTAATAACCTATTCTGTTATTGTTATAATAAGGTTAAGTAGGCTTCTCCCTGCTTAAGGAAAGAGAGAGAAGTAGGAATACATATGGTGCAAAAAGATACAGAGACAGGAGGCAGACATAAGGAAAATGTGTCAACAATAAACAAGAGGAAATGAGAAAGAAGGAAAAGATGAAGGTGGAAACTAATCTCTATGTGTCATTATGACTGCCAGAGTACTGGCAAAGAAGCAGCATCCTTTTATTTCAATTTTAATCATTTCTGAATTTTAATACCCAGCTCCTTTTGTAATTCTCCTGGCATTCCCCATATGCCTCCATCCCAGCCAAAACACCAGTGTAAATTAAATGGCAGGCAACCACACCACTGATGTAGCCTCCCAAAAGAACCTGCCAGGTGACCAAAAGCAAAAAAAGGTACGTCTACCTTACATCTCTGAGGAACTCTAGCCAATTAACTGGCTGAATATTCTCTACTTTCTTTAATTTTGAAGAGAAGGACAGCAGTTAGGTAATCTACAGATAGAGAATCAGGAAGAAAAATAAATAAATAAGGCAAGCCAGTAGTAATACAATAATCAGTGACCATCAGGGCCTGGAAAAATGAGTTTGCTCTCACTGGCACTAAGGAGCATCACATGATTATTTAATTACAGCTCTAATTTTTGTCTCGTGGATGGCAACATATCAACAATTAATAGGGCAAATAGAGGAGACTGTTTTTAAAGAGACAGAATGTGCATAATAATGAAATAGGTCACACAGCAGTGTACTGCTTAAGAATACTTTCCTTTCTGTAACTAAATCGGACTGTCTTGCAAAATAGCCCCACACGTTTTTAAAAGAAAATAAATTTAAAGAGGAAGTGTGTTTTTTAGATAACTTTCTTAGAATGCCCAGAACTTTTCAGAATGTTTTGGATGCAGCTAATACAACCCCATTGGAACTCTGGTATTAATTTAAAGGAACAGAGCAAAATTTTCATTACCATAAATACCCTAAATCTTAAAATATTTAAAAGTGCAATACATAGAGTTACAATGAAAAATATATTTGTATGCAGTAACCATGGCTCATATTTTTGCAATGGGACCCTGGACAAAATCATTATTGTAGGAAAGAATAGGGAGAGGTCCATCAGCCTTGGGCCACTGACAAATAGTATTTTTGGTCCCAGAATATCAGGAAGACCATTGTGGCCTAACTGCACACACCTAGGGGATGGCTCTGTGTTGATTCTAATACAGTTTGTTACCACACCAAACACCAAGGGACCACAGTCCTGAACCAGAGATACTTCTCCTAATCCTTGAGGTCAGACAATGAGGATAAAACAGACCCCAGTGCTACTGTCAAAAAAAATGACAGAGCACATAGTTAAAGAAGAAAAACATTCAATTATCCAGAAAGCCGGACATGTGCAGATTAAGTGTTCAGATAACCCCAGTAAAAACAGAAAATTAGAGAGAAAGGTCCCTGCTGTCATTAAATCATTATTGCAGCACAAGCTAAATTCTGTTTTATTATTAATTTAGCAAATCTTTAATGAGTGCTCACAGAACACTAACTGTGAACTTTTTCTTATTTTATATAATAGAGACACGCACCTTACAGTGAATTTTTTTTTTTTGTAGTTGAATGTCTTCTTGAAGTAAATATAAGCAGCACCTAAAAAATCATCAAGTTGGGAATACTACTGCAATTTTAAGTGCTATATTACATGGCTACAAGCTCTAAGTGTCCAGATTAACCAAGGGAATTCAGAGTTAACCAATTTGATACAATTGTCTAAGTAAGGCTAAGTCCCACTTCAAACTCCTCTGGGTAGTCCCCCATTGTTCTGCCATGCCAAAAGCCAAAGCCAGGTTTTGAAATCTGGAAAATAAAATTGTCTTAGAACTACTGTTGTGATCAACTGCTCACATGTATCTTAAGCATCAGGTTTTGGAGCATTTTAAGGAAACGTAACTTGGATCATGGAACAGTGACTAAAATGATTCTACAAAATACAAGTATGAAGAGGGACTCAGTCAGCTCCATAAGCTCTTCATGGTGTGGGTTGGCCAAAGTCATCAGAAAACAAGCAAGTGTGGGCATCTCATAATAGGACGTGGAAAGGGAAAAACTGCTGAGGGACAGCAATTTCTGCTACTGGCGAAAGTGATCCAACCAATACCTATTTCAAGGAAAGAAAAAACAAACAAACAAACAAACAAACAAAAACAGGGAGAACATATTGTATCCCAGTGAAAAGTTCTAAAATTCAGTTGCTTTAGTAGAAACCATTTTGATGATTCTGGACCAAAATGTGACTGCATACGTTCTAAAAGAATATTTTTAAGAGTCTAGCAAGCAGCAGCTTGTAGGTAAGCATATACATCATTCTTTCTTCTTCTTTTTTTTTTTTTAACATAGCTGTTAATATAGAGTTAACATGTCTCAGAAAAGGCTGTAATTAACTGTCTACTGCTCTAATAACACTAATAAGCGTACAGTATTATTAAAATACAATGACTGCATACAAAGTAAGGCTGTCAATTTTTGACTTTTGAGATAATGTTCTAAATTGTTTTTGAGTCTTTTTCAACCACCCAAAAGAGCCCACCTCTAAGATTTGTTTTATAAAGCACAGCGATTAAAATACTGTTATTTCCTCCCAGAGTCTGGAGAAATCTGTCTAACATCAAATAGGATACCTCGGCATCACTTCAATGGGTAAAGACATGATGGGGAACACTAGGATTCTTTTATCAATTCTGTATATCCTTTTACAATTTACAAGTGTAAGCATTTTAGTTTAGCCCCTCGTTCACTGATAAAATACTTGAATGGGGAAAGGAAGGTTAGCTTTATCAAGACTCATAGCCGTGCTGATAATTCCCAGTGATTTCCATTGTCTGGTTCCCCTGGAACAGGAAAACTCAATTGCATTCAACATCAAACGGCTAATTATGGATTTGCTATATTCAAGACTATCTCCATTTCAAAGGATATCTGTGTACACTGGCTTCTATTTTATTTATAATAATTATTACAATAAAATATTTATAACATAAACCCTCTTTTACCTTAAAGTCCTTAACATTATAAATGTTGAAAGGCCAAATTCTCATTTACATGCTCTTAACAGCATTACAGAAACCATTGAGGAAGACTTAGGAGCATCTCGCAATCAAGTCTACTATACACGCCTGTCTTCCTGGAAAACTGCATCTCAAGAATTCCCTTCTCTTTAAATATCTCAAGGAAAGCTGGGTCTAGCAACTTCCCGTGGGAGCTTCCTACCCTATTTTGCCACCCTATCCCCCCCACCCCCACCCCAAAAAAAAGCCCTCTGAAAAGTCTGTGTTGGTATCTGGTCTCAGATCATCTCTAGCTGAGAAAAAGCAACATCCCAACACAGAGACCTCTCCCCAGACACTGAATGCCTGTCCCTCCCTGTGGCTGCAGCCCTGCTTCTCCACATGGAATGGACAGGAGCGTTTCTGGCACTTACCCTCCAAATATCAGCAGCTGCTCTCTGAATCCAGCCCTATAAGAGAGCTATCAAAAAGTAGCCTCTGGTGAGGTGACGGTGAGGGAAGTTCTCTCTGGCAGTGCTAGCAAGGCAGAAGCATCCCCAAATGAGGTGGTTACCAGTTGCCTGTGAAGCAGTTGGACCATTACTGCAGTTCTGAGGGTGCGTCACAAATCAGGTCATAGCTCTGGGTAGAGTCCACCCACTTCACCCTGTACAACGCCCTCCACTTCCTGCACACCTGGGGGGGAGGGGTACGGCAAAGGGCGGGGAGGGCAATGCAGATCCACAGACTTTCTTGTAAAGGCACAACCGGGTGCAGCCTGGCATCCGCTTCTTCTGCAAGCATTTCAGCTTCATTTGGGGGACGACCTGCAGCCTGAGGTACTTACTCAAAATGTGTGCAGTCACAGGCAGGTTCTAAAACGAGTGGCGAGCATCATAAAATATTGCACAGTTCAATGTTTTATCCAGCAAAGATCTTTCCTCCACTGGAAACTGAACCACGACTTAATTTTTGATTACAAGACACTTCACAACCCAATGTCAAATAACAGGACTGGAATTTCAGGAGAAGCTAGGGACATACATGCCAGGGTACTAGCTCATTTCCATCTCACATAACTACACTAGATCACTGCCTAAACTGAACTACATGTTTGAAAGTCCATTGAAAGAGATGATCAGAATTTCTGTTACGAGCCAAGCCTCAGACAAGCAACATCAGTGGAAGTGATAAAGAATAACTTGAAAGAATAAAAAATAGGCCAATATACTGGAGAAATGCTATGCTACTAAATCTCACCCTGGATACATAGACACACAATCTGTATCTATTTACTCTGAAATGAAATATCTGATCTTAAAAAGACTTTAAAAGAAATAAACAGCAAAAGGTACCATTGGCACAAGTTCAAAAGTATTAAATAATGTGTGTTAATGTGCTGATCACACTCTATGAAGACATCAAGTTTAAATAGACTTACCATTGAGAATAGCACTTAGGAACAATATATAAATTACCATCGTAGACATTCTTTCTTTAGTATAGGGAAGCACAAGAACCTTGTGTAACAAATTTGATTTATATGCTGTATTAAGACCACATTCTGCTCTGATGTCAATGAAATATGTGATGAGAGACTGACAATTGTGTGTAGATGATGAGTATAAGAGGGACTTATAGAACGTAAGTGAAAATAAGCATTTTCTCAAGTTAACCATAAGTTTTAGAATTCAGCTTTAGCTGTGTTTGGATGTTTCCAGGAGTTTGGGAGAGAAGGGATTTTAATTGTAAAAAAAAACAACAAATTCATTTAGTATTACAAGAAAGTTGAAATCACCCATATCTTAAGGTTGACAGAGTAACAAGAAAGGAGGCAAAAATATTTTCAGAGGGAGCTAACAGTACTGAGCAATCAAGGAGGCCAACTTTGTACTTATATTTGAAGATTTCCAGTAAAAACTGAAACATTCCATCTAAGACCTGGAAGGGAATACACTTATCAAAGTTATTATCTAAGTAATAAAAGCGTTTAAGTAACCTATTTTGAACTTGGTAGAAAGTCAATTTCGAAAACACACACTTGAATGTGTTTGAACATATTTGTCCTGAGGTTGCTCTAACAGATGACTATTTTAAGTGGCATGCAGATTCTTTGGGGGTTTTGATGTTATAGTTGAGGTATGTCAAGTAACATTTCTTCCAGCTGGTTCTCACACGACAGAGATGAAATTACTTTTCTCTAAGGTTTTGCCACTGGGAAATGATAAGAAGACCTGCTTTCGACCCCTACCCCCAACCAGGAAGCGTCTGAAGCCCTGGATTATAGCACAGGTAGATATTAAAATGGAGACAGAGCCATTATTTAGTGGTGACAGGAATATAAATACGTGCACTAACCTATAAACTGGTACTTACTTCAGGAAGGTAAGTAATATTTTTCCTCTGATTGCTGAGCTGTCAGTTTAATGCAGCGTAAATAAACAGTAGGTGCCTGCTAGCTCGAAGTAGGAAGTGTTCATTCCACACGAGGAACAGATTACTGAAGCCTGATGCTCATCATGCTGAAACATAACTTTCATTTTACCAGAAAATACACCCTACCGTGGAGGATTTTTCGTGCCTGATCTATTAATTAACTTAACTCTGTTCTGTCAAAATGTAAACCAATTTGTTAAAATCATCCCAGACTTTTGGAGTATGGAAACCAAATCAATTTGAAAAGCAAGAGTAACGATGGCTCTGTAATCTGACCACAAATGCTGAAGCCAAAAACTCAACAGAATAAGCAATAACTGTACAAAATCAAAAAAAAGGGAGAAAAGAACAAAATTAAATATAGAATTTAATAATCTGAATTACAGAATTTACCCAAAAGCCTCCTTTTTGGCTAATTGAAAGCATCTGGCACCTTGACTTTTGTTGTCACCTTGTGCTACTTAGGTCCATCCAGTATGTATGCTTATTCTGCTCTCTGAAATATCTGAAGGTAAGCCATTCATGCAAGTCAAATCATACTCTTTAATTCTAACAGAAGCATGACTGAGCTCTGCTGAGAGAAGTGGCAAGCTTGAGGATCAGATGGCGATGCCCTTCCCGACAGCGTTCATACAAAATGTGGTTTTCTTCCTATTTTCTATACACCACTATGCTATGGCAGTGCACCACAACTAATTTCCTCCTTACATACAAGTACCGAGTAAAATATTTCATGGCATCATTTAAAATGGGAACACATATGATCTAAAAAGTATACAAGGCAATTTGGGGAGGCTGTTCTTTAAAACATGAAGAAATTCTGATAATTAATCAATGGACTGTAAAGAGAAAAGAAAGGTTTAAAAATGTTTTTGCATTGGACTACAACGTGCCTAGATATGGTCTGAAGATTGATTCAGTGACATGTATTTATTTTTCATACTTCACCCATCCCAAGTACTGGTAAGAGTCCTCCAAGATAACACATCTTGAAAGAAATGATGAGTTTGTGTACAGGGCATATCTAGGTATGGCCCTTTTGGAAATTTACAGAGCAGATGACAAGCCACTAGAGTGCTTTAGAGAGTCCCTACTGTATATCCATGTTGTCTTTAGCTTAATAGAGTTTGTAGCCAGAAGATTTTTACAATAATGAGGAACAGGTGCCTGTCACCTGACCTTTTAGGCCTAATTTACAATCCACAAACCTGTCACCTGAAACAACAATTCAAAACCTCTTCCAGATAGTTCCATCTTTGCCAACTTAATGTAGTCTTTCCTAACCATCACTCAGCATATCATATCTTACTAAGCAGCAGGTTCACATAGCTGGCAACAGACTTCTTTACAGAAATAAGCCAACATTCATTTTGCGGTTGTTCTTGTTTTAAGATGCTGAGAAACAAAAGACCCACGTTTGTAGATTATCAACCAAAGAATATATTAATTTATTATAACAACTAAACAAAAGGCATTCCTTTTGAATACTTTTACATACAAAGAACTATTATTTATTACATATTTCAGCTTGTGGGAAAATGAGGAATGCATTGATTCTGGAAATAACTATTCAGACTTCGGGAAGTTCTTTAGGCTTTCTTTATCTTCCCCCTCCCTGCTGTCCCTCCTACCCCCCACGCATTTTAAGGCACTAGTACTTTAGGAGGAAAATCCCTATTTGTCCTTTATTAGACACCATTTGTATTCATTATTCAGAGAGGAATACAAAATTGAGCAGTGATTTTTATTTCTCTTGTACGTTCTTGTTACATGTAGCCATGCTCAAATGTAACAGTGCTTTGTATTTTATAGCTACTGTTTACATATTATGTATTGCAGATGACGGAACAACTCTACATCTAAAATATTGTTTCCATTAGAAAAAAACATGAAGTAATAAGTGTCAAATGGAGATGAAGAATAAACATGCCTGGTATATTTATAAAATGCAGAGTCATTTAAAATGTGCAGAAATACGATATTTTGCTACTGTTACATAGTGTGCACATTGTTTAAAGTCTATTTAATAATGTGTCTCCAAGTTAATTAAAGTATTTATGTCTGGTGATTGTGTTAAACACTTGGAGAGGTAGTGAAAGATGTAGCCAGTTACTTCTGCAAACTAAAGTTGAAATTATGCACTTATTATAACCTTTTCTAACAATGTGAGAAAAACAGAGTAAATATATTAAATTTGTTTCACAACAGATGCTTAGGTTGTTAATATTTAAGATGCCTATTCATGCTATTCCTGTCTGCACATTTGTCAAAAATGTAAGCTTGAATGCTAATGTTTGCCAGCAGACTGGAGCAGCCAGTATATGAATGTACTACTGTTCTACTAAAATAATATGCAATAGAAATAAAGAACTGCTGCTAAATCATAGGACCAGTACCACATAGCAGATTAAAGGTTTCTAGAGCAAACACCTACACCTTGGTTTTCTCCAGTCTTAAAGTAGGGGGGTGGGAGGGGGGGGGTGTTGCAGCTACATTTGACTATAGAATAAATCTTGCATTCCTGATATCTCAGAAAAATCCACTTTACACAGGGTGTAAATTTCAATAAAGTTTCAGCGGGATGGGTGACTGGGTCAGCAGCACAAACCCTGTAGATTTCAGTAACTGCTTCGAACAAAACCTGGCGCTGGGCAGTGAAGTTTTACCCATTCTTACCCCCTACTCTGTCCTCCAGGGAAAGTCAGGTGGCCTGGCCTCCAACGATGCAAGCATGGAACCCCAGCTTCTGTCCTGAAAACAGGACGTCTTTCTGTTTTCCCTCTTCTACAACCATGTGAAAAGTCCAAGTGTTACTCCGTTTGCCTGGAAATGCGGAATGCCGCTGAGAAAGTTCACCGAGGAAGGGCCCAGAGGTCAAAGTTGCCAGCGAGGGCACTTCCAGCAAGAGCCCTCCGTCCCCCCTCGGTATTCTGAAGTCGTCCAAGAGTCCTGCTCCGTGAATGTCCCCGGCGCCCGCGTGTGTCACTCCTGGACCCGCCACCTGCCTGCATCGTCCCTCTCCCGGTGGCTGCCCAAACCCAGGTCCCGCCGCCCCCTGGAGCCTCGGCAGCGGGGCGCACGGAGGAAACCGCCACGCTCGGGTCGGGACCCGCAGGAGGGAGACCCCAAGGCTGCTCGGTGATGTCTCCGTCCCTGCAAGGAGGGCAGCACCTCTCCCTTCCTCCGGCCCACCATCTCCAAACCCACGTTCCCTGCAGCCGTCTGTGCCAGGACCCGTCTCCCTTACAGCCAGCGAGGACGGGGACGGCGGCGCGCCGCGGCTCTCCAACTCCCGGCTCCAACTTGCGCGCCCCGGCGCCCGCCCGCGCGGCTCCCGGGGACGAGAAGTTGCCACAAACTTCCCAGGTCCCTGTCCGCCGCCGCGCCCAGCCAGCCGCGCGGGCGGGGGGCGGAGGAAGGCGGAGACGGACCGGGGAAGGATGCTGAGCCGCCCGGCGAGCCGGCGGGGGCAGCGTGTCCACTCCCCGGCGTCCTCCTCGGGGGCACCTTTCTGCCAGCCCGGCTTGGAGGGGCACGGAGAGGCTCCCCCTTCCTCTGCGGGCTTCCTTCGGTCTTTCCTACTCCCCTCGTCTCCTCCAAAGGGGCTCGTGCTGATGACCCGCCGGAGTCTGCTCGGCCGGCCGGGGCCAGTCGGGCAGGTGGGTAAGGGTGCCCACACCCTGGGAGAGGGCCAAGGGCATCTTCGAGTCCCCCATCCCGCGCGCTCGCCCTCACCTACCCGCCGCCCCCGGCTGCGGCAGCCCGAGCGAGAGAAGGGGCCCGGCGGACCCCTGCCGCCCGCGCTCACCAGAAGGGGAGCCGAGCCGCCCCAAGCAGGGGCGCCAGGAGTGGGTGCTACCAAGAAGTTTGGATCGATCCCGGAAAAAGAAAAGAAAAAAAAAAAGACAGAGATGAAAGAGCAAGAGCAGGGAGAAGAAGAGAGGCAAAGGAGCAGGACTCACTCACTCACTCAGGCATGGGCGCTGCGGGCGGCGGTGGCTGTCGAGCGCGGGCCGGAGACCGGGGACCGGCTCCCCGGGCGGGCGCACCGGCGTCGGACTTCCGAGGCGGCGGCTTCTGCCTCTGGTGCCGCCGCCGCCAGAGCTGCGGCTGCCGCGGAAGTTAATTGCAACTTGACTTCAAGTTGTCTTCGTTCCCCATCCGAAGTGGGCGTTTAAAGGGGAGAGCGAGGCGAGGAGCGAGCGAGCGAGCGAGCGCGCGGGGCCCGGGGAAGGAAGGGAAGGGGGGAGGGAGGAGATGGTAACGGGGGCGGGGGGGGAGGGGGCGGGGGCGGGAGGGGGAAGGGGCCGGCGGGAGCTGCTCTGGGCTCGGCGGTCGCCGCGCCCGCAGTCTGGAGGCGCACGGGAGCGGCCGGGCGCCCCCCGCGGGAGCCCGCAGCCCCCCGCGGCGCGCATCCAGCCGCGCTCCTCCGGGGGCCCCCGCACGCTGCGCCCCGGGGCTGCGCGGACCCTGCGTCGCCGCTGATTCGGAGCCGGGGCGGCGCGGGCTGGCCGGCGGGGCGGCGAGGCGAGGGCCCGGCTTCTCCCCCTGGCGGTGGAGTCTCGGCGGTCGCCGGCAGCACCAGGCGCGCCGGAGCCCGAGCCGAGCCGAGCCCGAGCCGCTGCCGCCGCCGCCGCCGCGCGCGGCTCCCAGGCTCCGTCCCCGCGCGCCGGCCGGGGTGTTGGGGGGGCGGCGGGCCGGAGGGACGAGGGCGGGCGAGGGGCGCGCACGGGGACTGGCACCGGAGATCGGACCC
>PVJC01003368.1:19676-71120 GCA_004026665.1 Murina feae
GAACAGGGGGGTGATTGCAGAGTGTGCCAGCGGAGGAGGAAGTCAGGTGAGAGGCCCCGACGCTCCCCCCCACCCCACCCCACCCCCCAACAGCCTGCGTGGGATGTATCGCTCCCCACTAGGGGCATGTGGGCCAGTTTTTTCCTCTTCAATGTTCAGTGAAGACGATCTTTCCTAGAGGGCCTCCTTCCCTCCCAGCCTGTTCTGTCCATCTCCCTCCACCCCACCCTCGCCCCTCTCAGTACCCCACGCAGGAGCGCTGCACCCAGACTCAGGAGCACGTGGCGGAAGGAAGAGGAGCGGGGCCCTGGCCGTTTGTTTACTGTTTATTTATCCTCCCACCCGCAGCTGTCCTGTCCTACTCGCTGCAAGGAAGATGATGCCTCAGCTGAGGTCCAGTTTCTCCAAAAAGCTGGAAGCAAAGAGGGCCAGTGATGAGGGGCGAGGGAACGTCCCCCAAAGGGGACTGAAACTCCAAAACCTCTCCAAGATCGGGGGTGACTGGCGGTTCAGGACCCCGGCTAAGGTGAAACGGATATTCACCTTTGCCCCCTTCCCCTCCTCTTGCCATTCGTCCCCACCCCCACCCCCAACTCTAAGGAAGCTAACAGGTCTTTTGTTTTTGTGTTGTGTCGCCTTTGGAAAATTTGCATTGAGTATGACAACAGAAAAATTACTACTGTTTACGCAAAGTGTAAGGGGATTGCAGAAAGGGGGAAAAACACAGTCTTTACTTTTTCCCTTCGTGTGTGTGTGTGTGTGTGTGTGTGTGTGTGTGTAGTTGTTAGGTTCAGGGCTTGAACTGCAAAACCTCAGTTTGTAACAATAAGAATTGCAGAGCCGCCTTGGTGTATTTTTAGAAGCTGCACTTTCTTGAGTTCCTTTCACACAAGGCTTGCTCTCTCATTAAACCCCCATAAATAATTGTATTTACAGAGAAGGGAACTATGGTAGCGGGAGGGAGATTGCTAACATCTCCGTCCTGCCAGCCTGGAACACGGTTTACAGAGAAGTTCCTGGAAAGTGGCTGTGGGCTGAGAATGCAGCTTTTTCCTAAAAGCTCTGTGAGGTCCTCCCTGTCAAACGTCTATGAATAAAGCACACTGGGAAAATCCTGACATCCGTGCAGTCTTATTTTATCTCACACAGTGGCGGGTTCTACTTTCAAGCCCTGGTAACAAATACGTCAACCGTGCTGTATTTTGGTGTGGGTTTTCTAAATAAAGGAGAGAGTCGCCCATGTAGTCATGCTGCTTCCTCATCTGCCAGTTCTTTTCTATCAATGGGTGTGGAATTCACTGGAATGGACCCGTCTTTTTTTCAGCTGATTGTCATGTTAGGCAGGAGACAACAATTCCAAAGACATAAGAACATGAAAAATTTATTTTAGAGAAATAGCCCTCATTTTTTTTTACCACACAGGTGCCCGCTGCAGTTCCTGGTTCTGTAAAGCAAGGCAGAAAATGTGTAGGTGATTGTGATGCGAAAAAACAAAAAACACAAGTTTTCTTTCCTGGACCACTTTCTTCCCCTGCAGGACCCAGGAGACACCAAATCCTGCCTTAGTTTCCGAAAATTCTGAATTGCCTAACCAATATTTCCTTCCGGGAATGACATCAGGTTTGGAATGGAAAGAATAAATAAATCTTCAGTCTTTAATTACTGCTTATTAGCAATTTCTTATAGCAGGCAGCTGATTCTCCAATTCTAAAAGCCTGAAATGAACCTTAACAGAAACTGAAATTAAATAAAATAAAAGGTTTTTTTTCTCCCTTGCACACACACACACACACACACACACACTAGTCTCTTCCCCCAAGTTATCAATTAAGCCCTCAGAATTCAAGGTGCACTATGCTCCCCTGAATTAAACCAAAGGAAGATTTTGCCCCATCCTTTTGCATTTGCTTCCCTCCAAATAGCTTTGTACAGAGAGATCATAGACTCTATTAAAATATAGAATTATGTAATGATGGGTAAAGAGTATTAAGTAACATTATCTTGATAATCTTGAATAAACCTTGCCCCCTGGCACATAGTAGGAATACATTAAATGCTTACTGAATTAAGATGTTAACAAAATATTATAATTGGTCACAAATTCAATAGTACTGAGCTAAGGCTTATTTTTTCTTTTTTCAGAAAAAGAAGGCATTTTTTTCCCCTGAAAGTTATTAAGGTAACACATTTGTATTCCTAGACTTTTTTTTAATAAGTCCAAATCTAACAAGTAGTTGAAAGACAAGTAAATCTGAAGCCTATCAAATAATCACTAGTGTCAAAAGCTGATTATATTCCTCGGAGAACAGACAATAAAACATTGCCTACTACATAGTATGAGAAAGACGCAAAGGAGAGATAAAACAGTATTGGCCTTCGAGGAACTTATTTGCTGAGAAAATGACATTGAAATGTGAAAAAGACAACTTAATAAATCAATAAATGGTTTGAATCAAATGAATGCTTGAGAAAATAGATTTTTTTTTCTTTTTTAGACCAGAGGACATAGACATCCTGAAACTCTGGATTTGGAGGGTATTTTTAAAATTAATTTGTCCAGTCAAAACTTTAGGGGTCATCAATGCAAACCTCTTAGGTGAAAGGGAACTCACCACTTACCTCCACAAAGGCAGAGGTTTTAGGAAGAGAATATTTAACACTCCGTAGAGTTCAATGTATATTGTGTGATAAACGCAGAAAATCCTAAGCAATTTATTTCATCTTTGCTCACTTCAATATTACATTTTCTTATATTGCTCGGAATTGGTCTTCCTAAAACACAGCCATTTGTCTTTTTCTGTCATTTGCAGGAAAACAGAGCAAATCTGTTTAATCAGGATAGGCTATATTACGCCAGAATAACAAACAATTCCAAGTTCTAGTGGCCTATAGCAGCCAAAGTTGTTTTCTTGGTCATGCTATGAGCCCATTGCACATCAGCTGATCTGTTCTGCGTCTCCTTATTCGGGGTCCCAAGCTGATGGGACAGTCGCCATCTTGAATGTTTCATGTGGCGATGACAATAAAGATCACTCTGAAGAGGCTCACGCCGACATTTAAATGCTGTGGCCAGAAGTGGCCCGTGTTATTTGGACTCACAGCTATTGACAAGGACTAGTTGCATTGGCTCCATGGAATCATTACAATGAGGCCAGATAGTGCAGCCTCCCTTGTGCCCAAACAGAACTAAGGTGCACCTCTAAGGACAACCGTGCTGACCCTTTCCCACAGGATAGCCTGCAGCTACATGATCATTTCCTGCCACTTTGTGGCCCAAATGTGCCATTTTTCCAGGTAAACATTGCCAGAGAGACCACCGGCCTTATAGGGAGATACGTTGTGACTTCTTTTCACCATCTATTCTCTCTTTGCAGCACTACCCAAATCACTCCCACAGTGTGATGCTCTTATCAATTTTAAGTCACTATATATTTACTAACACTACGTATATATATATTTTTTTCTCTAGACTTACTTTCTGGGAAGGGTACAATGAATAGGAACTTTTAAGAACTGTTAGCTGAAGATGCCATTATCATTATCAGAATTTGAGATTTGGTCTTGAGTAGTTACTTTTCTTATTGTAAACCTGAAAACCTTGTAACAAAAAGTTTCTCCTGGAAGTATTCATTCATTCATTTATCCATCTTTTTGTTCATTCAATAAATATTCACGTGTATATACTAGATGCAGGCACTCTTATAAGGGTGTTATGGAGATTATTAAGAGTTCTAGAAACACTTTTTCCAATTGGACAGACAGAAAAAGTCATTGCAATGCTAAAAGAGGCACAAAGTGCTATGAGAACACTTAGGAAGAAGCAAATAAGCGTATGGCAGGATTCTGGAAAGTTCCATAGAGGATTGAACTAAGTCTTGAGAATAAGTGAGACTCCTCTAGACAGAAATGGAAGATGGAGGAAGGATATGCCAAGCAGAGAGACCAGCACCAGAAAAGGCACTTAAGGAGGACAAAGGTTGTTTAGGAATTCAGGGTGGCTAGAACATGAAGTCTTTGTGAAGGATGAAACCAAGCAGTTCCAAATTGTGAAGGGCCTTCCAGACATGCTCTTGAGTCTAGACATGATCCGATCCGTGAAGGATTGCAAATGATCATGTATAATTTGGGCCAAGCATGGATCTAAGGGGACAAAGCAGACCAAGTTGAGACCATACTCAGTGGTGGGAGCTGTGGCAGCCTGGAATGTGGCAATCCCATTCTCTGCCAAAATGGGATAGTCAGTGCCAATGATAAGGAATGTCCATTCTTCAATTTCTAGAGAAGCTAGAAATTACGCTTATATGAAAAATAGAAATATTAAATGTTGAGAACTTACTCATATTTCAAAGTACAGATTAGGGAGAGAGGCATGTCTAATGGTCAAATTGAGGTTAAGGACTACCAGTCAGTATCTTTTATCTGAGATATTAGGTATCTCATGTATGAAATAGAGAGTCATTAAAGAATGTAAGGACGAGAGCAATACCATCAAATCTCTAGAAAGAAGATCGCTCTGGTGGCAAAGTAGACAGGAAAAGTAAATCCTGCCCAGCCAGCGTGGTTCAGTGATTGAGCATCAACCTATGAATCAGGAGGTCACAGTTCAATTCCTGGTCAGGGCACATGCCCTGGTGGCGGGCTCAGTCCCTAGTGTGGGGTTTGCAGGAGGCAGCCAATCAATGATTTTCTCATCAATGTTTCTCTCTCCCTCTCCCTTTCTCTCTGAAATCA
The DNA here is from genome assembly GCA_004026665.1 of Murina feae. Classification (NCBI taxonomy): domain Eukaryota; kingdom Metazoa; phylum Chordata; class Mammalia; order Chiroptera; family Vespertilionidae; genus Murina; species Murina feae. The sequence continues at coordinate 24,408 of PVJC01003368.1, forward strand.
ATAAAAATATATTTTTTAAAAAGTCAATCCTGGGAGGCTATACTTTGTACTCATTTGAAGGATGAGGCAAAGCCCTTTATAATACTGCCCTTTTTATAGTACACAAACATCTATATAGTATATAGGTGGTACCAAATAGTTGCAGAGCTAATGAATGAAAGAAGACATTTTTGAGTGTTCCTTATGCCATTCACTTCCTTTGCTATATTGTTTATTTTTCAAGAGCACAATGATCTTATATTGATCAATATATTTTTCGGTGTCTATGATAAAGATTATTGGTTTTTAAAAATGCATAAGTCATTCAGTGCAGGACACAAAGATCTGCACAGCATCAGAAAACTTATTGTCTAGGACTAAGCTTACTGAGCCTGCGTGAGGAATGCTGGCTAACCAGATGGTCCTTTTACCAGGCCCTAAAACCATGAACTCTCAGGCTCTGTAACACTACACTAGACCCATTTGTTTGTTTGTTTAGTTTTGTTTATGTATATATACTAGAGACCCGGTGCACAAACATTTGTGCACTTGGGGGGTCCCTCAGCCCAGCCTGTGCCCTCTCACAGTCTGGGACCCCTCGGGGGATGTCCACCTGCTGGTGTGCCTGGCCAGCCTGGGTGAGGGGCTGATGGCTGTTTGCAGGCTGGCCAAGCCCCCCAGTGAAGACCCTCACCCCATGGGGGTATGGCCAGCCTGGGTGAGGGGCTGAGGGCCTTTTTCAGGCTGCCCACAGCCCCTTCAGGTTTGGGTCCCTACTGGGGTGCATAGCTGGAAACAGGTATCTGGGATTTATTTAATTTCTATAATTGAAACTTTGTGACCTTGGTCCCTTGCTCAAACCCTGGGTTGCCCCTGGCAACCCAAGGTCCCAGCCCAACAGGTATCTGGGGTTTGTTTATCTTCTATAATTGAAACTTTGAGCCTTGAGTAGAGCTCAGGGCCCTCAGGGCCCTGGCTTCCTCCATTTCCCGGGGCAACTCCAGCTCCATGGTTGCCGCCATCTTAGTTGAGTTAATTTGCATATTTGCTCCTGATTGGTTGGTGAGTGTGGCTTGTGGGTATGGCTTGTGGGTGTAAAGTAGTGTGGGTTAATTTGCATATTACTCTTTTATTAGATTATATATATATAATTGATTTTTTTATAGAGAGGAAGGGAGAGGGATAGTGAGAAACATCGATGAGAGAGAAACATCGATCAGCTGCCTCCTGCACTCCTCCTACTGGGGATGTGTCTGCAACCAAGATACATGCCCTTGACCGGAATCCAACCTGGGACCTTTTAGTCTGCAGGCCGCTGCTCTAACCACTGAGCCAAACAGGTTAGGGCTTTAGTATATTTCTAATTGATTTCAGAGAGGAAGGGAGAAGGAGAGAGAAACATCAATGATGAGAGAGAATCTTTGATCAGCAGCCCCCTGGCAAGCCCCCTCTTAGGGATCAAGTCAGTAACTGCGGCATTTACCCTTCACTAAAATTGAACCCGGGACCCTTCAGTCCGCAGGCCGACACTCTAGCCACTGAGCCAAACTGGCTCGGGCTATACTAAACCCATTTGTATAGTTCATGTATGTTTCTAATGAAGGCTAACCTCTTCATTACTACCCATCAGAATATATTATAGCACAGTCTGTCTCATAGCCATGGGCTTAAGACTGTCTTCACAAGGTTTAATTATTCAATTTCTTACAAAACTGAGTCTACAAGACAATTCTCAGCTCCTCTCTTGTTTTGAAACCACATTTGCCAGCCACTCCACAGTCTGTGATCTGTAAGAACACCCCACCTTCTCCCATCAACTTCCACAAAATGGTCATGATACTAGGTGTTCTTTCATAGGGTGTGCTGCTGAGCGGTTTCTCGTACTTTACGCTCCCCTGGGCACATCCATATTTTTAAAGCCACTCAAGTCACTGAACAAGCAAGTATTTAAAGTCTTAAAACTCAGCTCTATAAATTATACTTTTTTAAAATTCAACTTTCTTGAGGTATAATTTATATACAATGAAATTTACCCATTTTCTATGTCCCAGCAATTTTGAGTACAAAGGAGCAGTGTGAGCAAATTATAATATTTTAAGTGAATTTCAGAGTAAATATATAGGCAAAGAAACCGTGGGTGTCAGACTGCCTGAATTGTAATCCTGATTCAACTAGTTACTACCTGCATGACCTTGAGCACATCTCCTAATTTTCTGCCTCAATTTACTCATCCATATTATGGGGGTGGTAATTGTGCCCACTTCCTGGAGTTAATAGATGCACAGTGCTTCAACACAGTTAATGTTCAATACAGACTAACAATTGCTTATTGTGTTAATGTTATTGTTGTCATTAGTATTCTAATAGAGAAGAAATCCTGGACTCTAAACAAGAATAGAAAATGAAATGACTGGAATGTAAATGGAGTCAGAACAAGTCCCCTCTGGGTGACTTGCTGGTGTGCCAAGGGTACACAAAGCCAGAGAACAATTATGGTCTCTATTTCTGGAATATTTATTTTCTACTTAAAGATTTTGGAAGAAATTATTTTTCTATTAAAACATTTACACATACAATGGGATTGGATGCAGCATTTTGCATGATTTTTTAACAACAACAACAAAAAACACAAGTCTTCAAAAACTTTTGGGCTACCTGCGACTTTGAGGGGGAGGGTGGGTACTGCATGTTTCCTTCTGCTGCTTTCTGTTTTCTGTTGCTTTGGTGAAAACGTTTGCAAATTCCAGACCATATACAGTAGTGCCATTTACCTTAAGCTTGTTTAAAGCACCTCCAATTATTTTATATGCTGTGGATGCTGCCCAAATGTAGAATCATTGCCTTTAATAAAAGTGCACATTTTAGACCAAAAATGTGCTGGAGTAGGGAAGGAAAGTATTAGAGCAAGACTTTGGGGGAAATCAAGTCACCAGGAAGAAAACAGTGGAACTGAATTCTAGTTCTCATTCTGTAGCTAACCAGCTAGTTTGCCAACGTCCGTGAAGGTAGGGGGTCTTTGTTCTTTTCACTCTTAATTCCCACATACCTAAAATAAATACATATTGTGGAATGATCTTGGGAAAAATACCTAGTCTTCATTAGTCTCAGTTTCCACAGCCATAAAGTAAAGGGGTTAAATCAGTAGATCTCAAACATTGGTGTGAATAGGAATGAAATGGAATGCTTATTAAAAATAGAGATTCTTGTCCTGACCGGTGTGGCTCAGTTGGGTGTCATCCTGTGCATTGAAGGGTTGCTGGTTCAATTCCTGGTCAGAGCACATGGCTGGTTGTGGCCTTAATCCCAGGAAGGGGGCTGGGCAGGAGGCAGCTGATAGATGTGTTGCTCTTGCACCTATGATTTTCTCTCCTCCCTCTCTCTAAAAAAAAATCTTTTAAAAAATGCAGATTACTGACTGCATGTCCATAAATTCCGATTTGGCAGAAATAAGATGGGATCCAGAAATCCCCATGGATTTAGGGAATTTGGTTTGTGAGGGGTAGAAACCCAACTCAAAAATAAAAGTTTTGTTTTTGCCTTTATTTCATTTTTATTCCTCCACCCCTAACCAAACATATATATAAACTGGAAAATACAATGTAAGGACTGCTTTAGGCATAATGAAATCTAGCTGCTATCCCTGACTGTCATTAGGTCAAATTGTATCATCTACCCATACCTGCCCTCATCACTCTAGTCAAGGGCTGTGGTTCTTCAACTCACCAGCCTTGGTCAAATACTCACCTTAACTTTGGGTGTGTTGCTACCCTACACAAATCATGTAGTTTGGGAGAGGTATGGTTTTCCCAGCTAAATTGGGGAGTAATTTTTCCAGAAATTGGAAAAATGGGTGCTTATTAGCCAAAACTATAGTTTTCACTCACTACTATATATTTTTAAAGAAATATTTATATATGAGCGAGCCCACGGCTATGTTACAAAAGGATAACTAGTTACAAAAGGATAACTAGTATGCCAAGATATTAAGGCCGTCAGCCTTGAAGGTGACTCAGCAGGGCTTGGGAAGGGCCTAGGGTGGTCAGAGTCCCTGAGCCAGTTACCTCATTCACTTCCCTCAATGTTCTTGGCACATATTAAACATTTGCTATGTGTGCCATGATGGTGATATATATGCAGGTTATGTGACTTGCACATTGGGAATCACTGGATTTTGAGAATCACTCACACTTTGAGGTCATCTCAAACATGCAATGATATATTCTGGGATCTTCAGGAGATAACTTGGAAGCTGGGTTAAGCAATTGAAAGGATAACAAAAACTCTAATTATGGTACAAAGAAGTGGAACAAATAAACAGGGTGAAGAATGGAGTCCTACTTTGACTTGGTTATCATTATGGTTTTATTTGATGTTTTGGGGCAAATATAGTCTGTTCCATCTAATGAATACAGCCCCAGTCTGGATCTCAGGATGCCTGGCCCCCTTTTAATGTTTGGAGCAAAAGTGGATGCACATTACACAGATAATGAAAAGGGGTGAGCTGGCAACAGCATGGAACAGAAAACGGAGCGGAATATTTAGCCATGTGATATGTTTTAGGTGCATTACATGTGAATTCATGGGAGAAGTACATTCTGATGAAAGAATTATTAACCCATACCTTTGTTAAGTGAAGAAGTTACTGTCATTTTCTTAAACTCGTTAGTACAATGAATAAAATAAAATGTGTCTATGTCTTCATTTTAGTATTGTCATTAGTTTAGTTTCAGATGGCCTCTCCATTTGTGCTCCCATTTTCACCAACATAGCAACCCAATGTGCAAAATAAAGTATTTTCAATAAATGGTGCTAGAATAACTATATATCATAGAGAAACAAAACAGAACAACAACAACAAAAACACTGATCCCTACCTCACACCATATTCAAAAATTCATTTGCAATGGACTGTAGATCTAAATGTAAAACTTAAAACCATAAAGCTTTTAGAGGAAAACATAATGTAACTTGAAGACAGACAAAAGATTCTAAGATAAACCATAAAAGCAATAACCATAAAACAAAAAGTTGAATATATATTAATATTTAATGACTTCTCATCTAAAGGAGAGCAGGGGGAGGGTAAAACATGGAAATCCCTGATTAAACAATCATTACCACCAGGGGGATTTCCTCTCTAGTGCAATAGTTCAAGTTATTTTGACTTGTTAGTGATAGAAGCTGACTCTGAGTTTAAACAAAAAAAAGAAAAGCACACTGGAGCTTTTTATGGAATTCACAGTCAATGCAATGAGGCCTCAGGAGTAGAAAAAGTATGTAAAGTGCTATAGGAAATCCATCAATCTTCTCTCTATATATGTCTTATTTGTGTTTCTTCTTCAAAGCAGTCCAGCTCCCTCCTTTCCTTTGTTACGCAGCAGATCATGGCTGCCAGTTGTTCTTGAGCCATAGATGTTCTGGTCAAGTCACCCAGAGAAAGATCCATCCTTCTGTCTTTCACGACCCTTAGGGAAGAGACTAATTGGCCCACTTGGGTCCAGAGACCATTGGACCCAATACACTGTGACCAGAGGCAGGCCAATATTTAAAAACAAAACAAAACATAGCAGCTCCTTTTAACCATGGGAGTATAGAATAAAAGTACTTGCATTCCCTTTAATATTTATTCTACATTTATCTTCATTGGACAAGAGACAGAGTTGATAAAAATTTTGTACATGGTTGCAGTTTATAAAGGTTATAAGTTTTAGTGTATTGATATACTATCTCTTTAATTATCTCATATCAGCATCTCTGACTCTTTATAAGTTGACTGATATGTAGTAGGAACCATAAAAAGAAAATTAGTCCATTTTAAAAATGGGCATATTTATTTGTAAATTATTAGCCAAGATCCAAATGCAGACAAGCTTTGTCCTAATCTGAATATACAATAAAATTAATTTAAATAACTTTAATCAGCTTCGAAAACAGCAAGTTCCAAGACAATTAGGTTAACTTTAAGAACTCATATTTATTGAGTTAACAGATGGTAAATTAAAAAACAATGAAGCTAATTTTTAAAATCATTCATTGAATTAAAAACACAGACATTTAACAAAACTGCTTTTAAGCTGTGTTTTTATCCCAATGTGCATATTTTAAGATTCCAATTTGGGCAACTACTGGGAAGACATCAAATGAGTTGCAGTATATGAACACTCTTCTACTGAATTTGTTTTTGAAAAGCTTTAGAAACACCTGAAAAAGAATTTTATACATCAACAATAAGAACATAGGAAATAAGCATATTCTCAATATTGAAAGGAATAAAGGGTCTGTTTCTAGAATTCTAATTGGTTCTCTAACATGCTCCTGTGGCCTTCTATGTTGCTGGCCCTGACATACCTTGGGCATTTCCTATGCTTAGTAGAGTGGAAGTTCATCCTGGCCAGAATTGCATTTCTGCAGTTTAGTGTTCAAACATAAAGATCTTCTCTTTGTTGACTTCTTGGGCCTTGTGCATCAAAACTTGAAATATATGAGCAACACAAAAATATTCTCCTTTGTTTTCTGCTTTTTCCTTTGCTCTCCTTGTATGAGCTAGAAGCTGACTCTTACAGGAAAAGGGGATTTTGTGGAAGCACAATGAAGGCTTAGGTATTTTTCCTCTTGAGTCTTAAGTTTTTGAAGATGGAGCAAGGAACATACCCCAATGCATGAAGTGCACCAGAAACTCTGGTTGTTTCCATATAAGACATCAATCATTTCTTTTACTTCCCATGGTTTTATCGATGGAGTTGGCAATAACATCCTTGATACATTAAGATACATCATTTGCATTGTACTGGCTATTATTTGTTTTAACATAATGGCATATTTAGGACTAAAGTTAATCGTGCAGAAATGAAGTCATTCTATAAAAATATTTGGAATAAATTTGTTTGAATGGCTGGTTGGTTGCTTTTCTTTACACCTTGAATAGTCTTTTCTTTACACCTTGAATAGTTGAAAATTGTAATTTTATTTATTTTATGATCCTAGAAACTCCTTGTCTAAGATCTGGTCTTACTGTAAGTCTTACATTACTTGATCAGTAATCGTAAGAATTATACTTAATGGTTTTGATAGGCTAATTGATTAGTGGTAATTTGAATTAAAAACACTTAGAGATATAAAAACATTTATTATTGAAATTACTATAGTAAAAATTATTGCATTGTGTATTTGAAACTTTTTAGCCTCTAGCCCCTTTTCTTCTTGAAATAATTGTTTTTATAATAACCTTTTGATAATATGAGGTTTCTTAGAAATGCAATTATAACAATATAGTAGGAGAGACTATATTGTTTTTAATTAAACAAGAACAGGTACAAATAAGAAAAATTGTGACTAAATAAAAAATTCAGTAGGTAAAATTTTTGTTTTGCAGAAATAGAAACCAGGGACACAAAATAAAAAGTTTATAAATAGTTTAAACATCCAAAGAAAATGAGTAAATATTAAAAGAGGACAGAAAATTTGTAAGACAAATTATGGAGTTCTCACTTAGAATATAATCTTTGAGAACAATAAACATCTATTATTGTAACTCTATTCCTAACAGAGTGCTTAACCCATAGTACATTCTACTGGTATTAAATAAACATTTCTTAAATTTATGAATAAAATACTGTTCCCCTGAATATAAAGCATATGAATCAGAAGTAAAAATTAAAGTTATAACATAGGGAAACTTTCTGAAGAAAAAGTTGAACCAACATTATAAGTTTTCTTTTGATCAAAATTTAGGAGGAGAACTAAATGCTTAGTCATAGGCTGGTCAATTTTAATATTTCTAGGACAAACAATCTTGCAAGTAGTTGAGAAAAAAATATATATATTTGTAGATTATCCTTATATTCTTATATTGAACAGAAACTTTTTAAAGACCACAGGTAAATTTCTACCTAAGTTTATGATAAACAAGTTTGAAAGTTTGATTTTTTGCAAGTTTTATGCCTGCTTCATTATTGGCTTATGTATAAAAGCAACAGAAGAATATTGTAAAGTATACAAGATTCCAAAACATATAATAGCTATGAATATTTTTGGTAAAAGTTGCAGAGATAGCTTCCTGATCACTGAGAGGTGAGACAATATAAAAACTCAAGAATAGGAAATTTCTAGGGAAAAACTAGTGCTAAGCATTGAAAATAAAGACAAAGTGATACACAAATAAAGTATAATGAAAACTGAAGTGAATAAAGAATTGATGCTGACAGCTAGATTTTTTTTAAATAATGGAGCAATGTTTTCACTAAAGTAATATTGAAAAGGAAGGTTTTAAATTTTTAAATGAAGAGTCTATAACTTGTTCACAATGTGGAAAGAAGATATGGAGAAAACAAAAACATTACAAGTTGTTGCTTTATTTTTATTTTTTTTTACATATTTATTGATTTTTTACAGAGAGGAAGGGTTAGGGATAGAGAGTTAGAAACATCGATAAGAGAGAACCATCGATCAGCTGCTTCCTGCACACCTCCTACTGGGGATGTGCCTGCAACCAAGGTCCATGCCCCTGACCAGAATCGAACCTGGGACCCTTCAGGCCACAGGCCAATGCTCAATCCACTGAGCCAAACTGGTTAGGGCTATTTTTAAATCGTTAGGTAAGAACACAGTTAAAGATAGTTGTGAACAATTTATAGTAGGCACTGGTTTAATTGGAAACAAAAAATATATTTTACAAATAATTGTAGAAGATAAAAATAAACAAAACATAGTTCATGCAAAAGACCAAATAGAAAGGTAATAATAAGGAACTATTGAAAAGAACGTAGTGTAAAATATTTCCAATTAAACCTAAAAATTATGAAAACTATAAATGTTTTAAATTTCCCTATTCAAATAGAAACATCTTCACATTAAATAAAGATAAAAACCTTATGACTTGGAGGTGCTTACAAGGGTCATACTTTAAAAAAATAACATAGGCCCTAACCGGTTTGGCTCAATGGATAGAGTGTCTGCCTGCAGACTGAAAGGTCCCAGGTTTGATTCTGGTCAAAGGCATGTACCTTGGTTGCGGGCACATCCCCAGGGGAGGTGTGCAGAAGGCAGCTGATCGATGTTTCTAACTCTCTATCCCTCTCCCTTCCTCTCTGTAAGAAATCAATAAAATATATTTTAAAAAATAACAATAAAAAATAACATAATAGAAGTATGTTTTTAAATGGCAAAGATTTTTTTCTGACCTAATCTGCACACATATCTAGTCAAATAAAGCAATATGAATATTACACGAAGAGAAATTTTTGTCAAAAATAGTAAGACAGCCATAGCCAGTTTGACTCGGTGGATAGAGCATTGGCCTGCAGACTGATGGGTCCCGGAGTTCGATTCTGGTCAAGGGCATGTACCTTGGTTGTGGGCACATCCCCAGTAGGGGGTGTGCAGGAGGTAGCTGATTGATGTTTCTCTCTCATCGATGTTTCTGACTCTCCCTCTCCCTTCCTCTCTGTAAAAAAAAAATCAATAAAATATATTTTTAAAAAATAGTAAGACAAAGGGAGTAGTTTATAATCATTAATAGTGTAATGTTAGTGAGGGAACAATGATATTGAAAGATTATGCATTAAACTCTAAACAAAACATAATTTATAATGATATACTTTAAATACATTAAAACTACAGCAAAATAATTAAAATTATGTATATTAAGCAAAGCAAAAGTTTATAAAATAAGGAATTATACTAATAAAATATGTGGTGTTAGTAAGTTAAATAAAAAAACAGTTGTTATTTTAATGGATTATTTTTAAAAGCATTGGATAAAATTTAATACCTGTTCTTGATAAAATGGTAAACAAGAAAAGGAGAAATAAAGTATTTCCTCAACATGATGATAAATATTTTTAAACAATAGTCAACAGTAAAATTAATGCAATAATACTAAAAACATACTTGTTTAAAACCAGGGGTGGGGAGAGAAGTTGGTATAACAGTTTGCCATAATAATGTCATTAAATGTTATATTAAAAGACCTGATTAATCTAATAAAACATATAAAAGGAAGTAGAGCTATAAAGAGTAAAACAGATTCAACATTATCATTATATACTAAAAAATGTTTTTATACCTTGAAAATCCAAAAAGGTCAATGAAAATTTGAGTAGACTTAATACATTATTAAAATGTTAGAAGATGAAAATTTATGTAAATTAGTAGTATTTCTAAATATTATAAACCACTATCTCAACATAACTTTTAAAAGAGATTCATTTTATAAGAGTGACAAAATATATTAAGCTCTATGATTGATTTTTTAAATTTTGTTTTATTGCTTAAAGTATTACAAAGAGTATTAAATAAGTCTCCATTTTTTCCCCTTGACCTTCCTCTATGATTGATTTTAAACAAAAATATGTAACCTATCTAAACAAACGTTATTGGGAGCCAAAATTATTAAATTCAAAAATCAAAAGACTGTGTGCTTTTTTACTTGGTTATTTTGATTATTTTAATGTAGCTGAAGTTCTCCTAAAATACTTTTTGGGAGCTACAAAAATATTAGGTTAAGTAGTTAAAAGACTGGCTTCTGCTTTAAGACATAACATATAATTTTAATGGTTATTTCTTTCCAGCATACGGATTTAATGGAAGGCTAATATAAATTTCTCTTTTGTTTTCCACATTTTAAGGTTATGGTGAGGGGAACTTGATTTTGACATAAATCTGTAAAATAAAATAAATATGAGTAGCAAGCAAAAATTAGTTTTAAGAAAAAAGAATAATGAGAAGAGACTAGTCTTATCAAATATTAAAATACATTATAAAGTTATAATAATTAAAACCATGTGATACTGGCACCACATAGATTAATGAGGCAAATATGTGATCAAAATAAATTATATTTTGTATAAGAATGAAATGTTTGGTAATAGCAGGACATAAATCAATGGAAATGGAAAATCTTTGCAATACATAGACTGATTAACAGTTTGAAAAAAATCAGTATGTAGTCATTGTACACATGTAACAGATTATCAAAATTCAAACTATGGATAGTGTAAAGGGACTTATTTTTATAGGCTTAGAATACTATAATTGAATGGTGAAAGATAAAATAGTCTTGATTATCTTAAAACAACAATAAAAAACAAACAGTAGTCTAAGATAATTATTTGGATATATTAACAGAAAGTGTTAATAGGATTGTCACACAGAAGCTCATACAAACTCATAATAACACTGCAACTGAAAACTCATACAGGAAATAAGAATAGAATAACATTTATCTGATATATGAGATAAGACTAAAATCACATTTTACAAAAGATGAAGTATAACACATTTGCAAACATATAAAAACATTTAGCCTTACTAATAATCAAGTGAATATCCATTAACACAAATAAAAGTTATATTTAGGTTGAATTCATTATTTTTAAATTAGTGTCAATGACTTATACTCCAGCTGTTACAGTTTATTTTCATTTAGATCAATTCATCCTCCAAGAGTTGGGCAGAAAAGCTGAATAAAATATCTAACAAATATTGGTTCAAAGGAATGAGAGGGCTTCAAGGTGGAGAGGATTTGAGATGCCAAGAACCCAGAGGGCAGACAGTTTCAAGAGAGATCTCACTTCCTTACCTCCTCACATGCCTGTCAAGAGTTAAAGTGAAACATCGCTTGACAGGAATGTGATCATCCAAAGGCTCAAATTAGGTCTATGGTTTTTTGTAGGCACGTCTGGCATTCAGTAACTACCAGGCATACCAGCAGACCAGATAAAATGACCAAACACAGACCCACAGGAGATCCAGGTGTAGGACTAACAGGGTTTAGATGAGAATAGAGATTACTGGAAACTATGATAAAAATCAAATGGAAATTCCAGAACTGAGAAATGAACTGAGAGAAATTAAAAAACAAAAACAAAAACCCACCTCAGTAGATGGGTTTAAGAACAGATTAGAAAAAGTTGAAGAACAAATCAATGAAATGGAAGACAAAGCAAAAGAACATTTAATGTTAATACCCAAAGTCATCAAGGGTAGATAAAAAAAGTGTTTCTTATATTGAAAAAATATACTATTATCTACATATAAAAAAAAAAACACACAGTAGAGTATATTGGGTAAGAGCATAGATTCCAGAAGCAGATGCTTATATCTCCACTTATTAGTGCATGGCTTTGAACAAGTTGTTGAATGTCTGTTTCTAAGTTTATTCTGTAAAACAAGGATAACATAAGACTTACTTCATAGGGTCATTGAGAGGATTAAATATGTTTAAAGTGTATTAGAACAGTGTGTGTAACTTAGAATATGTAAGCATGATTTAGTACTGTTATTGTTATTTTACAAACAAACCTCATTATTTTAGAGCCCTTTAGTGACTAGAGGGAAAAAAAAATGACAATGCTTTCCAGCAGGTCCATCCATAACTAACAAGTTTTGTTGCCATATATAGGTCTTCTTTCGTTCTAACTGTGAATTCCCCCATGCACAGATTTCTAGGAACCTGCTTACCATGGGTTGTAGGCACCTCTGAACTCATTCCAAGGATCAATGACAAAAATCAAATGTCTGATATATTTTTATTTTTAAGAAACTCAGTCTCTCTGTTGGTGTCATATCTCTTAGGACATGTCCATGAGTGATTAAAATGCCCTTAAAAGCCTATGTCGCATTAACATCATCATCACTAAATTAGAAAAATACTTACCTACTTTCCCAATGTTCGCCCTTCTCCAGATGCACGACTTTTTACCAGCTCCCTGATCTGGCTGGCTAGAAGCGATAGAAAGCTGTTCAAGAAATAGGACTTTTGTTGTGACTTGATTTTTCTGAACTGAACACCTCAGGAGGCCTGAAAGCGAGCTTTCAGATTTTTCCCCAGCACCTGGCCAACATATGAGAAAACTTAAATACTGAGAGTTCCAAATCCAAAGAGTTTGGAAGATTCTGGTAGAATTTTCTCATTACTTCAAGTAGTTTCATTGAAATTGTAAGCAACAACCACCACCAGCACCACCACAACAAAAAAATCTGTTAATATGCCAAGACTTATTGTTAGCTGTCTTAATTGCTAATGAAATGATAACTGCCTTGTAAAAACGCCTGCCAATGAAACTGACAGATGTTTACCAGGTAGAATATCGCAATATCTGACAGAGGAAAGGATACAAATTGGTATTTTATAAATGGGTGAGAACAGTCACCTTTGATGAATCTATTTGTTTTTCAGGATTCTGCAGGACGCTGCTCTGGTAAGGATTCAGCTGCAGAAACAATACATGAACCTTCCTACAGGATTTTGCCATTTCTTTAATGCTGTCGATCTCATATCTGCCTCTATGAAGATTGAGGGGGGAGTGGGTAAGAGATCAAAGGACTTGTATGTATGCATATAAGCATAACTAATGGACACAGAGAGTAAGGGGGTGAGGGCGTGTGCTGGGGATGGGAGTGGCTGGGAAGAGATCAATGGGGGGGTGGGTGGGAAGGAGACATATGTAATACGTTAAACAATAAAGAATTAAAATAAAAAATAATTCTATGACATTCATTTCTAATGTCCTTTGGTTAAACTCCCTAATAATTCTCAGCTCTGTAATAGGGTAGATGTCTAACTAATTGCTTTCATGCCTGAGTTTCCTTTTTTTGCTAAAGTTTTTATTCCTTTTGAGGTTATTCATGAAAACATCTCTGGGTTTACCCACTCTCAACCCTCCTTTGTTCCAGGATTTAGCTCCAACCTTTCACACTTTCTTTTCTAATAGCCTTGTTCTAACACAATGCCACTTGTTAAGACAAGACTTAGTATCTATGTTACAGGCTAGCATTTCACAATTAGTGATGACTAGTCACATGAAGAACACGGAAAGAGTATGGTAATAGTGAAATTCCTTTCTCCTTCTGGAAAAATGAGTCAAATGATTCGACCAGGAAATGGTGAATCAATGACAAATCAATAATAAAGTGAGAAACTATATTACTAAAAGATAATCTCAAGGTTATTACTGTGCAATGATGATCTCAAGATTATTAATATACAATTAACTAATTTTTATGTAGTTCAATGCTGGACAATTACTTATTATAACAGTATAATTGGAGATGATTTCCTGTGTTCATGTTGCCACATGAAGTTAAATAGAATTGGGTTTAGTTGCCTTTTTAACATGCCATCTATTTCTGAAGTTGGGCCAGTGTCTAAACAATTCTGGGCTTCCCTATCTCCACTTAAAAATGGGTGGAACAGCCCTAACCGGTTTGGCTCAGTGGATAGAGCGTCTGCCTGCAGACTGAGGGGTTCCAGGTTCGATTCCGGTCAAGGGCATGTACCTTGGTTGGGGACACATCCCCAGTGGAAGGTGTGCAGGAGGCAACGGATCAATGTTTCTCTCTCATCGATGTTCCTAACTCTCTATCTCTCTCCCTTCCTCTCCGTAAAAAATCAATAAAATATATTTTAAAAATGGGAGGAACAGTATTTTTCTATAACCTGTGAAGGCAAAATGTCATAACATAAAACATCTGGTACCCAGCAATCACTTTAATTAATGTTAGTTCTCCCCACTCCCTTTTATGGATATTGAAAGCAAAGAGATAAAACACAACTCTGCTTTCATCTTCATTATATTTGTCATTGATTATCTTATGAATATAATCATTGACTCAGATTAGGTGAAATGTTCATTCCTTCATCTTTATTCAATTCTTGGTGCTTTGGTGAGCATCTACTATGAGCTAAGTACTGAGTAGTACTGGGAGAAAAAAAGGAGAGTGAAATATTGATCCTATTCTCAAAGAGATTGGGATCTACAAGGGAGGTTATATATCTTTAAATGCCAGTACAGAGGCAAAATAAAGTACTACATTTGTTTATAAAGAAGGAGAAATTATTTTAACTAGGATTATCAGGGAAGGCTTTATGGAGGAGGTATTATTGGATTGGGTTTTAAAGAAAGGATACAATTTGGACAGCAGAAAGCGAGGGGATACAATGAGCCAAGACTGAAGTAGTATGATTGGATGGATAAAAACATTGACCTGGAACTGAAAAGACCTGGGTCAGCATTTCCTGGGATGAACCACTCCCACCTGGCCTTCAATCTCTTCTTTCAGGGCTCTGGAGAAGATCAAATGGGAGCTTGAATATGGAAGCCCTTTACAAATCATGAAGACAACCTGTAAATGAAAAGGATATATTTTTTTTTTATCTCCTCCATCATATAGTAAACTTCATGAGAACACTTGATAAAGCCAGTTCTGTTGGTCCTTAAAACAATTTGATGAAGTATATAAAAAATTACACTGTAAACCTTAAATCTTTATCATTTTCAGTTGTCATTTGTACCTCAATAAAGCTGAAAAAATGTTTGATGAAGTAATGAAGCATTGAATGAATGAATCCATGAGTGTTATGGATCAAATGTCTGTACCCTTCATATGCTGAAGACCCAATCCTCAATGTGGTGGTATTAGGAGGTAATTAGGTCTTTGGGAGGTAGTTAGGTTTAGATGAAGTCATGAGGGGGTCGGGTCCCATGATGGAATTAGTGTCCTTCTGAGGATAGGAAGAGATACCAGTACTTCCTCTCTCTACCATGTGAAGATACGGTGAGAAGATGGCCAAGAAAAGTGGTCTCACTGAGCAAAAAAGCTACTGCCACCTTGATCTTGAATTTCCCAGCCTCCAAAACTGTGAGAAATAAATGTCTGTTGTTGAAGCCACCCAGTCTATGATATTTTGTTGGAGCAGTCTGAGCAGACTAAGGCAATGAATGAAACAAAGCAAAGGCACAGAATAGGAAAGCAAACATATGGACAAGGAATAAAGGTGTGTTGTTTTTTTTTGAAAATAAGTGACTTGTTAGTGATGCAAAATTTTGGGCCCCCAATCAGGCCTACTGAATCTGAAACTTAGGTATGGGGCCAGCAATCTGTGTTTTAGCAGTCCTTCCCTAGGTCACTCTGATGATGCATGCAAATGTTTGAGATTCATGACTTTGTACTGACATGAGGTGTTTTTTGAAATTATTATCTGATAAATTTAATGTTATTAAAGACTAGGGGCCCAGTGCACAAAAATTTGTGCGCTCGGAGGGTCCCTCAGCCCGACCTGTGCCCTCTCGCAGTCTGGGACCCCTCTGGGGATTTCCACCTGCTGGTGTGCCTGGTCAGCCTGGGTGAGGGATTGATGGCTGTTTGCAGGCTGGCCAAGACCCCAGTGTGGATCCTCACCCCATTGGGGTGTGGCCAGCCTGGGTGCGGGTCTGAAGGCCGTTTTCAGACTTTTAGGCTGCCCACAGTCTCTTCAGGTTTTAGGTCCCTATGGGGGTACCTGGCCAGCTTGGGTGAGGGGCTGATGGCTGTTTGCAGGCTGGCCAAGCCCCCCAGTGGCGTCCCTCATCCCATTGGGGTGTGGTCAGCGTGGGTGATGGGCTGAAGGGTGTTTTCATACTTTCAGGCTGCCCACAGCTCCCGTTGACCCAACGTCCCAGCAAGGCTGTCTGGAAGCAGGTTTCTGGGGTTTGTTTATCTTCTATAATTGATACACTGTTCCTTTAAGCAGAGGCCTAGGCAGCTAACAAAACCTCCTCTCTGCTTCACCTTGTGGCTTCTATAATTGTGACACTGTTGCCCTTAGAAATCAGGCCCGGCCTGCTGTTTGCTTCAACTCCAAGGCTTCTATGATTGAGACATCATTGCAAATACGTTGTTGACTGGAGCTGGGAGACGCCCAGGGAGCCTGCAAACACTTTCACTCCTGCTGCAAAGGAAACTGCCTGTTTACTCACCTCCATGAATGCCGGCCTCCATGTTGGTTGGGATAATTTGCATTTAGTCACTCTGATTGGCTGGTGTGCGTGGCTTAGGTGTCCCAAAGGGATGGTCAATTTCATATTACGCTTTTATTAGATTAGATTTTTTTCTGTGGATGGACATAATCAAAACTATTTCTAGGATAGTGAGGCATGAAATTATGCCCCGAAATTTTTATGACCTCAACATAGAAAGAACAAGGAAAACACATTGTATTTGCCAAGCCCCAGAGCAGAAGAATTTGGTTTCTCCTAATTCTAGATAATATTCACATCAGTATCTAAGAGGCAAAGCAGAGCAGGCATTGCTCCCAGGTCTTGGGGGGGACTTGCTTGGTCTATAGTAATCAGATACTTAAAAAGCCAAAGATTAATTTGGCAGTGGCGATAGTGCAAGAAAAATGCTATTACTACACAGGACTGTGCCCACCAGGATGCATGGGTCACACAGGATTTCATTTTGCTATTTGCCATATTACTTATTTTTTTTTTGTGCAAATTAGATAATATATATCAGCAAGACAAGCAACATTGCTACTGAAATAAAGGAATAGTGGGTAAAGAGATGATAAGCGATGAGCAAAGTCAGGACTACTTCAGTCAGGTGTGTCACAATGTTTATAAATCATACACAAGATCAGGAAAGACAAGGAAAGACCAATAATTGTCACAGTGTAGAGGAGATTAACGCACCAGATTCTATGTGGTATCATGGGATTGGACCCCGGAAAAGAAAGAAAATAGTAGAGAAACTGGGGAAATCCAAATACAGTCTGATTATTGTAGCAATTGATGATTTCTTAATTTTGATCATTATACGATGGCCACATAAAAAATTAAGCTAGGAGAGGAATATATTAAAGCTCTCTGAACTACAGTCACAGGTTTCCTATAACTAAACCATTATTTCAGAATGAAACTAATAAAGGAAAATAATTTGTGTGCTAGGAAATAGATTTTTTATTTTATTTTATGGAGAAAACATGATCTGCATCCACCTGCTTCATGATACAACAGGAAGAAAGATAAGAATGGTGGGAAATCATTTTCTCTTAACAGAACTTGACTTCCAAGTCTTTTATCTTTTACAGGATAAAAACTTTTATTTTGGATGTTTTAGCCTGGACATTAATTCTTTTTTACAGTCTTGTTTAACAAAAGGAATTTCCTACCCTGAGAGTGAATGTCTTCACACATGAAAGAGGTCATATACATAGAAAGTAGATTAACATAAATTTAAAATGTTACCTTTACTTCCTGTCTCTCTGAAAATGGGCTACTCTGAGAGCTATACCTTTTTCTAAATGGAAACATAGCTAGGAAGTAGAATCCCTGCATGAGAAAGAGCAAATGTGCTCTAGGGCAATGCTTCTTAACCTTTCATTTGTGTTTGTATCTCTTGGGAGAACTTGTTCAAGTGCAGATTCCACGGATGAACCTGGAGAGTATTATGCTAAGTGAAATAAGCCAGTCAGAGAAAGATAAGTACCATACCATCTCACTTACAAAATGGAATCTAATGAACAAAATAAACTGGTGAACAAAATAGAAATAGAGGCATGGATGCATGAAACAGACTAACAGATGTCAGAGGGAGGGTTTTGGGGGGACTAGATGATAGGTAGGGGTGGGAGAAATGAAGGTGAAGGTGGGGGAAGATGGGGAAATGAGGATGGAAAGAGACTTTGCTTGGGACCATGGGTGCAGGATGTGGTGTACAAGTGATGTTTTATTGAGTGGTACACTTGAAATCTGCATGGTTTTGTGAACCAATGTCACCCCATATTTTCAATAATAAAATAAAATAAAGTAAAATAAAATAAAATGCAGATTTCGAATCAGTAGGTTTGGGGCGAGGACCCATATTCTGATTTTTCTAACAAGTTCCCCGGTAATGTTTTGTTGCTGTGTTTAGAGCAGAGGGCACTTTCTTAGGTATTTCCTCTTCCCTTGGACAGAGGCTTAAAGACACATGGGAAATGCACAGTAGAAATCAAATAAACAAGTTAAAGAAACACATTAATCAAAATAGGACATTATTCTACACATTGAGATGGAGTGAAAGATGGACTATCCAAGCATTCACTGGATATAAGTGAAGCTGCTTTTGAAATTTAATTTAAAGCCCCAAATGAGAGTCATTGTAACTAGTCACATCCTTTCTCTAGAGAGGAAAACATCGGCATTTTCTATTAAGGTCTAGGAGGAACTGAAGCTCCCAGAATTTCTGAGAGGCGTAGGGCTAGTTAACACGAATCTCTGCCCTTCTTCTAAAGTTTCTAGTGATTATGGTTTCTGGAAAACAATACATCATGTTTTCAGTGCATACTCTTGACCTAAAAAAAAAAGCACTTCCAAAATTTTAAACTAGGAAAACAGCTAATTTGCTCATACCATAGAGACAATTCATGCCAGTGCGGGGAAAAAAAACATAGATTTTTTTTAGAGTTTGGAACATTACAATGAGAATAAAGCATCGTGCATGGATATGTGCATGTCTTTACACCCACATTATTAGGAGCTTCCAAAATGTAACATGCAGAACCACCTTCTTAGAATTTAAACCTTGAGGCATTTTTCTAGACTTGGCTCAGTAATCCCAGAGACACTCTGGCAGTCTTATATGGGATTTATAAACTCTGTGATATAATTGACCAAAGCAGACCTGACTTTGCTAAGCTCTTAATCAGTTCTCTTACCCACTATTTCAGTAGCAACATTGCTTATCTTGCTGATATATATTATCCAATTTGCAAAAAATATATAAATAATATGGCAGCTAGCAAAATGAAATCCGCTGTGATCCCTGCATCCTGGCGGACAGTCCTGTGTGGTGATAGCATTTTTCTCGCACTATCACTACTGCCAACCAACCTGCTTATGCGATCTCTGGCTTTTTAAATATATCTTTGGGGATCAATAGAGTGTTTCTTTTTTCCTGGATGCCAACTTCACCTCTTCATACCTTAAGAATACAGTATTAGTGTTAGAATACTTCAATAATACAGTCTTAGCTTAAAGGACTATTCCATTTAAAGCAACCTTGTAGAGATTTAGTCACCCCTGATTGATGTTAGGTGAGTAGAAAATAAACAGTATGTTGATTTTATCCTCTGCCTTTCAGATCTTTGAAGGGGAAAGAAAAGTGGTTTTTAAAACTGTTCAATTGTTTGAAAGTAATCTTAGCCTACATTGCTCTCCTGATGTTTATCTACAGAAATGGGAACGTGTACATATCAGCTACTTTTTTAAGTACTTGTGTTCATTTTTGTCTTGAAATGAATATTAATCATTAGAAATTATTGGATTGTCATTTTAATGTTTCACATGAAATAAATCTGATATGTGTATTGACAACAAAGACTTCTGTCCCAAACAGGAAATAACAAGTCAAGAAACTAAATTTGAAGTTCAAACAGGGCTGTTATGTTCATGTATTTTCTTAGCCCTACTGGTCAGGTTTTTTTTTTTTTTTTTTTAAATATATTTTATTGATTTTTCACAGAGAGGAAGGGAGAAGGACAGAGAGTTAGAAACATTGATGGGAGAGAAACATCAATCAGCTGCCTCCTGCACACCCCCTACTGGGGATGTGCCCACAATCAAGGTATATGCCCTTGACCGCAATCGAACCTGGGACCCTTCAGTCCGCAGGCCGACGCTTTATCCACTGAGCCAAACCGGTTAGGGTGCTACTGGTCTGTTTTTAATTTTAATTATATTATTTGTTATTGTTGTCATTTAAAATATAAATATACTTGTCTCAAATTTTTTGTGGAGAGGTGAGTGTACAGGTAAGTTCATTTTATATAACTAATCAGGTTTCTATGGGGAAATTTCTTATTTTACGTGTGGCAACTATTTCTCAATTGTTTATGCACATACAAATTTTGGCTGAGTCTGAGTCTTTTTAATAAGAAAAACTGGTGAATCTGAATAAAGTGCAAAAATTATCTTTCATGCAAATATATTAATAATGCTAAAGAAAGCAAGTAAATGTACTTAAAAATATATGTTTCTGACAAGAGATTTTTAAAGAGGATCCTAATGAATAAACTTTGTTATTTATTACTATTATTTTATTAGCTGCAACTATGTTCTCTTGGACTTTTTCATTTTCAAATGTGCTTTTTTTACAACTCACACTAAATAATGTGTGTTAGTTTGCATTTTTTAATATCAGGAAGCACAATATTTAAAAATTGATCAATGTTACAGAAAAAAGAGTAGTAACAAAGAGAAAATGTAGCTTTATTTCATCATCTCTAAAGGTGAGCATGGTACTTTTAAAAATATAAAATGGTTGAAAGTTGTTTTGATTACTACTAATTGAGATAGTAAAATTGACACAACTGTTGGGCAATGAACTTTGAATTTTGAAACACAAAAATAAAACCCTTAAAATGTACATAGTGATTCATATAGAGATACTAGGGGCCCAATGCACAAAAAATTGTGCACTCGAGGGGGTCCCTCAGCCCGGCCTGTGCCCTCTCGCAGTCTGGGACCCCTCAGGGGATGTCCACCTGCTGGCGTGCCTGGCCAGCCTGGGTGAGGGGCTGATGGTTGTTTGCAGGCTGGCCAAGTCCCCCAGTGGGAACCCTCATCCCATGGGGGTATGGCCAGCCTGAGTGAGGGTCTGAGGGCCGTTTTTAGGCTGCCCACAGTCCCTTCAGGGTTCAGGTCTCTACTGGGGTACCTGGCCAGCCTGGGTGAGGGGCTGATGGCTGTTTGCAGGGAGGCTGGCTGGAATTTATTTAACTTCTAAAGTTGAAACTTTGTAGCTTTAACTGGAGCCCAGGTCGGGTTGCCCCTGACAACCCAGGCTCCCAGCGCTTCCTTAAGCCTGAGCCTAGAAGCAGTTCTCTAGGGTTTATTTATCTTCTATAATTGAAACTTTGTTACCACAGCTGGCCTAGGCAGACAGGAACCTTAGCTTCCTGCATCGCTGGGGCAAGCCTCCTGCTTGTTCCAGCTTCGTGGCTGCCGGTCGCCATCTTGGCTGGGTTAATTTGCATACAGTTGCTCTGATTGGCTGGTGGGTGTGGCTTTGCTGGTGGGCATGGCTTAGGTGTCTTGGAGTGATGGTTAATTTGCATATTACTCTTTTATTAGATTAGATTGACTTTTAGAAACTTATACTGAGAAATTTTATGTTCATAATTAAATATAAGAATATTCATGGTGGCACGGCATTGAGGGAAAATTAGAAATACCCTAATGACCAAACATAGACACTAATTTAATAAATTAAAATATATTTGTCACAAAGAAATTAATTTACTGTCACAAAGAAATAATGCAGAAAATATCAAATGGTATGCAAAATATGAAACATTGAATGAATAAAGCTGAAAACACATGTTAACAGCATCTATTTCTGTGTTTTGCGCTTTTTGGATTATTTTCTTTTTTATCTATATTTTCTTTATTTAAAAAAATCAATAAATTCTATTAATACTCTCCCATTTAACTTTTGAAAATCTGATAACTTTATATATTAACATAATTCTATAAAAGGTAGTTAATTTTTAAAATGGAAATAGATCAGATAGTTGCTCTAAAACAAAGGGAGGTATAAAATATTATAGTGACTTACTTTATTAATAGTTAAACCACAAATATTCTGATGAATTATTTTTGGGTGAGAATAAGATTGCCCTGGCTCAGGGTTATATTTTCTTGGAATACCATCAAAGTCATAAGCAATTTGCATAGCTATCCTAGCTTTGTATCTATCATAAGAAGTAGTTTTTTAACATTCCTGCTTAGATAAGATAGCTCCTGGAATCTTCCCAGTGCTCAACTATTTCTTTGATGACTCACTGCAGTGGTTGATTTGCTGATATGAATGTTAAACTGACATACATTTATTAAATGTCTATTAGGTATTTAGATATTACTAACTCCTGAGCATACTAGAGTATGAGATATGGCCTCTGGCCTAAAAGAGCTACAGTATTGCTAGGGAATAAATAATATGAAAGAAACAGAAAAAAATTTAAAGATTATAATCCAAACACTAAATTAACTGAAGGGATAAAAACCATGCATGGTATTGATAAAAACCAATACCATGAGAAATATAGGCAGAGAGTTTGGGAAAAAGTTTGAGGAAAAGATTTGACTTGCCCTGACTTGAGAAAGTTGAGTGGGATTTGGGCCTGAGATGGGAGGGGGGAAAGATTTTTTAAAAATGTATCTTTCTTATTGAGAGTATTACAGATCTCCCCATTTCCCCTGTTTGCTCCCCTCCACAGGACTCCTGCTCACCCCAAGCCTTCACTGCACTATTGTCTGTGTCCTTGGCTTATGCATGTATGCATATAAATTCTTTGGTTAATCTCTTCCTGCCCCTGTTCCCTCTTTCCTCTGAGATCTGTCAGTTTCCTCCATGCTTCCTACATCTAGACCTATTTTTTTAAAGTATATTTTTATTGATTTCAGAGAAGAAGGGAAAGGGAAAGAGAGATAGGAACATCAATAATGAGAGAGAATCATGGATTGGCTGCCTCCTGCATGCCCCACGCTGCGGCTTGAACCTGCAACCCAGGCTTGTGCCCCAATTGGAATTGAACTGTGACCTCCTGGTTCATAGGCTGATGCTCAACCACTGAGCCATGCTGACTGGGCTCTGGACCTATTTTGCTCATCAGTTTATTTTGTTCCGAGTGGGGAAACATTGCAGTTAGAGGAATGAAGGTCTAACATCCATGGGGCTGACCTTGTTAGCTGTAGCTGTGCTCAGTGCAGTGTGTCAGTTAGGGATTTGGGTGGAACAGGGCAATAAGGCCATCTGGCTGAAAGATTCCTGTGTTTCTGAAGAGGGACAATTGAGGTAAGCTGGCAGGGAACAGGTAGGACGCTTTATGGGGTACTCTCCATTTACAGCTGAGGGTTGTCTTTTCTTAGCTTCTCTGACACCATGCTGTAGTTTCCTCCCACTACACGATGGTTCCTTCTCTGTCTCCTTGGCTGGCTCCTGACCCCTCTCTACTTGAGCCTGGAGGATCTTAGTTTCAAGAAACAAGGAAATACATAGTAGACATCACCTTAACTAAGTGCTCAAGGTTAATGTCACTGGTAGTAAGACATGTACCTTCGATATGATGCACTGAGAAAGCACCTCACCTGTTAAGTCATTCCTATTAATGCACAGCCTCAATCTGATCATGAAAAACCACCAAACAAATGAACATTGAGGAATATTTTACAGATTATTGATGACCAATACTCATCAAGAGTGTCAAGGTCAGGAAAGACAATACAGTGGCTCTCAACTTGTGGGTCACGACCCCTTTGGAGGTCGAATGACCCTTTCACTGAAATCGCCTAAATACATCCTGCATATCAGATATTTACATTACGATTCATAACAGCAAAATTACAGTTATGAAGTAGCAACGGAAATAATTATATGGTTGGGGGTCACCAAAACATGAGGAACTATATTAAAGGGTTGCGGCATTAGGAAGGTTGAGAACGACTGGACAATGATAAACTAAAGAATGGGTGCAGATTGGAGAAGACTAAAAAGACACAACCACTAAATACCATGTGGAATCCTGGATTGGACCTTGGAATAGAAAAAGGACAGTAGAAAAAAATTTAAAAATCTGAATTCAGTTTGTAATTTAGCCCCGCACTTATCTCTCTTAAATTATGCATTGCTGAGTGAAAATATCTTCTTCCTTTTCTCCATCATCCAAATTATTTTACTACCTCCTAGGTTTAATTTGTTTTGATTTTTCTATAAAGAAATATCAATAATTACTCTCTCTTTCTTAAACTTCTACATCATTGGATTTGAATGATCTGACTAAGTAATCAGTTATGCTCTGCACCATGGGTTGGGAAACTGTGACAGCTAAGTACATTTTGCCCACTGCTTGCTTTTGATAGTCTGAAAGCTAAGAATGGTTGAGGAAAAATCCAAAGATGAATGTTTCACAGAATATAGACCATGCAAATTTTAGTGTTCCTTTTAATATCCCAATAAATTTGTATTGGGACACAGCCATGCCTTTTCATTTATGTATTGTGTGTAGCTGTTTCCATGATACAAAGACTGAGTAGTTGCCACAAAGAACATAGAGCCCACAATGAATGAACTGAATTGTTAACTTTCTGACCTTTAAAACAGATGAAGTTTGCCAATCTCTGTTCTACATGATTTCCTAATTCTATCATACATAATAATCTTGCCTCTCAAGTTTACCTGAAAACTACTTATGTTAGAAACATTGCCATATATTCTTTTGTCTCCCCAACATCTGATTCCATCTAGGATAATTATGGATTTTCTTTAGCGAATTTTGGCATGTCATGTGCAGGATTTTAAGAGAAGAATGTGACTTCGTAGTGCAGAATAGATTAGAAAGAAAGAGGAATAATAATAGCTAATGTTTAAACTTGAAGGCAGATGTTATCCTTGTTGGGGGTTGTGGTATTATGTGCCCTAGAAGTGCAGTGCTATGGTGGCAAAGGCTAGAAGGGAGAAAATGAGAGGAGACTTAGTCTGGCAGACAGAATATAGTTTCCAGAGGGTTTAGCCTCACATAATCCTGAAAGCATTGGGCAACAGAGGCCAAAGAGTACTGAAGATTAAAGGGGAAGGAGACAAAGCCTTACAAGGCATCTACAGGCCCACAGGGCAAGCGGGGAGGGCACGGTTACCAGGGAAGTTAGCTGGCTGGACTGCATACCTGAGGTTAAAAAATAGAGACATTAGCCAAGCTTGGGCTTGGGGGAAGAAACCAGAGAATCAAGTATTTAAACTATCAAGTTTGAATGGGTCATATGGGTACAATGATCTCAGGATCAAGTTTTTAGTAGAACTAGCTGCAGCAATATTTAAGTGCTACATCTAGAGTGTTATGTTATATCTTAAGTTTTTTCTACTGCAAATCAGATTTACTTCTAGAAAGTAGAATAGCGATGGCCATGTAAGCTCCCCAAACGTGCAGCATCCACCTTCAGGCCCGAGTTACTGAACATATGCTACCAATTGCTGAAAACATGGCAAACTCTGTTAGGTAATGTAGGGCCTCTGACACACAGAACATCGTCAATGGCAATGGAAGGAAAGAGTTGACTGTGAGAGATATTTGAAACAAATAATTGATTTGTCACATTGATCTAAGAAATCAAGAAGAAACTTGATACAAATGACACTCTATGACAACACGGGGGTTTGCTAGTGCAGCAGGCTCCGGCAGGGCTCTGCCCACACCCCCTTGGCATTAACCTCTACATCCAGAAGGCTTCCCACTGTGAACACCTGCACTTGGACAAGAAGCTCTGCCCTGGTGGTAAGCAAGCTCAGTCATGAGCACAGCTGTCAACGGCCCAGAAGCAGCCATTAACCAACGATGGCTCACCAGGTGGGTTAAGGCCCCGGCTTGTTTGCCCCTTAGGTGGACTAACTATGAGGTGTGTTCAACATCTGTGTTGTCCAATACCGTGGCCACAAGCTTTGTAGCTGTTGAACATATAGAATGTAGCATTGTGACTGAGGAACTAAATTTTCAGCTTGATTTTATTTTAATAAAAATGACACTCTTCAGCCTCAGATCAATTGGCTGGAGCATTGTCCTGTACACCAAAAGGTTGGGGGTTCAATCCCCAGTCAGGGTGTATGTGGGAGGCAACTGTTCAATGTTTATCTCACATAGAAGTCTCTCTCTCTCTCTCTCTCTCTCTCTCTCTCTCTCTCTCGATTTCTTCTTTCTCTAAAAAAAAAATCAATAAAAACATATCCTCTGGTGAGGATTTAAAAATTATTTTTAAAAATTATACTCTTTAGTTATTGGAAAATCTTTAATCATATGTGAAAAAGCTTGACTATGCAAATCTACTTTTCCAACTGTAAATTTTACAAAATTGAAATACACATCTAAAGGTGACAGTTCAGTTCCCAAATAGTATTGTCCTTTAGGTGTTAAAAACCCACCTGATTTTGAAGACTTAGTAAAAAAATTTTTTTTAAATATCTCATGAAAAATTTTTACATATTGACATATAATATTTTGGGTTTGTTGGGTTGACTAAATTATTAAAGTTATATCACATGCTTCTTTTTACCTTTTAAAAATGTGTACACTAGAAAATGGAAACCCACTGGTTTGGCCTACATGGTATTTCTGGTGGACAGCACTGGGCTGCACAGCCTCCCTGTGTTCCGCGGAGGAATTGAACTCCTGTTGCCATAGTGCTACCTCGCTGGATAGCACACTTCATTAGCTCCTGTCTCTGTCTCATTTTCCTTCTTCTAAATTTCCTGGGATTACCTCCAAGGTTGCATTAGAATCCTTGTCTCCTGATGTGTTTCCAGAAAACCCAAACCAAGACAACTAGCATTAAGATCCTTAAAAAAAAGTTGTTTAGAGATTAACTATTCCAACCACTTAAATTAAAAGTTGTTTAGAGATTAAACAATGAGATTCAGAAAGGTTATATGACTTAGCCAAAGCCACTCACCTCTTAAGCTGTGAATTCAGAATTCGATTTCAGCTCTCTTGACTACAAACCCATTTTTTTTTTTTACTATATTACATTACCTTTTAAATATCACTGGCAATGATGTCATTGGCAATTTTTTTTTTTTTTTAAAGAAAATGGTCCCAAAGAGCAACGGAGCATTTAGGATTCATTGGATAAAAATGGAAATAAACAATTTGTTTGTTTCTCGGTGCTCTTTACACCGGCTCAGGTGTTGCCTTCCCTCACTCCTGGAGGAGCTCATTGACTACTGGTTCTTCTCCTACATCTGAGAGCCCAGGTCACTTTTAGTCCCAATCTCCTATCAGAAATCGGCATGAGCAGTTCTGATATGGGTCCAACCTGATTAAAATGACTTCCTTTCCTCACTTCTTCCTCCAGCTTGCTGATTACAGCACAGAACCCACCAGGGGCTGGAGAACAGAGGCAGAGGAGGAAGAGAAGCAGAGAACCCACTGGACAAGCCCCAGTGTCTGTGTGCCTGGCAGCCATTTATTTACAACTGACTCTCTCACAGACACTGTGTTCGGTACCTTAGCGTTTCCTCTGCTGGGCCTCCTCACTGAAATGCCCTTGATGTGGCAAGGTCTCTTTTGGCAGCCACACCCCCAGCAGCTCTTGGTTCTCTGACAATCTGCTTCCCAGGCTCCCACAGACTCTCTCTGGGGTCCTCTTGACTAGAATTTCACTCCAGTCTCGCTCTCCTCCTCTTGGATTTAGGCACCTTTTACCTGTTGTCAGAAGGAAGTGCTGTTCCTTCCCAGAATAGCAATGCCCTCTCCCACTGTGCTACCCAAGCTCCAATAGCTTTCTCATAAGGGAGTTAAGCAAGGGTCCTCTGCAAGGAACGCATGCCAAGTAGCAGCTAAGGGTCCCATTGAAGCCCCTCCCTTTCATCAGGTTTGGGGAAAGGGGTAGCAGTGGTGTCTGCCCTTCTCCTTTGTGACCTCTTCAAAGTTACCCGCCGCCCCCCCCCCCCCTGGCTGGCATGGCTCAGTGGTTGAACATCAACCTATGAAACAAGAGGTCACAGTTTGATTCCTGCTCTGGGATGCGGGATCAATTCCCAGTGTTTCTATCTTTCTCTCCTCCTCCCTTCTTTTCTAAAATCAATAAAAATATATATTTAAAAAAAATAAAGTTATCCCCTTCATGAATTCCTCCTTCATCTCCCAAACCTGATGCCTTTATAACCTTGGGATGGGTGAGGGATTCCAGGAAATGTGTAACCATGATTCAGCACACCACTTCTGTAAATTCGCATAGAGTCTAGCGCCCGCTTTGTCAAAGGGTCTTGCTCTCATGTGGTAACTCAACTGAAACTACTAACTTAATATTTTGATAGAACTGATGTATTATAAAAACTTGGGCTGGGAATAAATGAAATAGAGACAGTTTGTGTGGATATTTATCATTGGAGCTTGGCAATGAAAGAAAGGTATAGGTCAGTGGCCAGGGAAGTGGTAGATAAATCCAACGGTTAGTTTTAGGATTTGTAATTATTTTGTAAATAAGATATGCAGGTCTTCACATGTTTGAACAGTGGGTGAAACTACAGAGACAAATAATATTTTACTGTGGTATCTTTATGTTCTCTCTTTTGACTTCATCTGTATGCTTCTTAATGAAGTAAATAAGTACTGGATGTCTTGAGGGCTGTGTGATTTCCTTTGATAACTGTTAAGACACCAGAGGTTTCAATTGTTTTTGATCTTCTCTGATCTCCCGCCACTACGCTCTTTTTCAGCATGTAGCATTTTGGCAATTTTTATATGAGAGTGAACAATAAAAGTTACTGTCATTAAAATTAATTTGAAGAATATAGCTGTGCCTACACAATAAAATCATCTGCAACCATCATCTTGATCTTTTCCTCGGTAGATTACCATTTATTTGCATGTATACAGCAGCTGGAGCAATAGCAAGCAAATATCTTCTTTCCTTTGCCACAGAAATCATTTTCTTTAAAAAAATTTGGGACCATTTCACAGTGTTGAAGTTTAGTATTAAAGCATTGCAAGCAGCATTTCTGTGTGAAAACTTACCACTGTCTTTGGTAAGAATAACAAATTGTTTAGTAACCAAACTCTGAATTTCTTGTTTGAAAATAAAAACTCAAAATGCCTAAGTTGGCAATAGGTGATAGGTCTTTGCCGTGTACAGTTTCAAAAGCAAAATAGCCGGGCTTTGTTAGATGGGCAATTCGTCAAGATTTTCCATCAGCAGTTGTGTCCAGTGATTTCAGTGGGAGCACACTTGATTTTGATGCCACATCAATAGAGTAGCAGTAATGACAGTTTTCCACAATTTTAGCTTTCAGTCAGTATTAGCTTTGTTTTAAAATGAGCAAGGAGGACAAGAAAAAAGAAAGATGTAATGTTAATAGGCTTCCTCTTGTGATCTCTCAGGGAGAGGTCTTTTCAAATAAGGGGCTTGAACTTGACCTTCTTCCATGGCACAAAGGTCCAGGGCACAGTTTCTAAAGTTATATTTAAATTTTAATTTGACTCCTAGGAGGCAGTGAGAGCCACACTCTCAAAACCTAATCCTTGATCTTTCTGTGTAACTGATTGGTAAAGAAGGGAAGCTTAAGGAAAAAGCCAGGAAGAGGTGCATAAATAGTGTTCTGATGTCTGTATCCCACAGAATCAAACCGGTCATTAGCACTGTGCTATCTGATTTTTAAAATAACAATTTAATAATATGGAGTTAGAATGAAAACATATTTCATTTCATGATAAATCTAGTTTTAGAGACCTAATATTAAAAACTAGATTTAAGATATCATAAGCTCAGTGTTGAAAAAAAAATGGCAGGAAAGGAGGCACTGTCATTGTTGTAGGTGAGAGTGTAAATTTTAGAAATCTTTCTGGAAGTACTATGGCCATTTCTACTGAATGCCTCATAATTTCGCACGAGGTCTTTAAACCAGCATTTTTACATGGGGGGATTCACGCTAAGAAAAGTCACAGGTGTTTGCAAAATTATAGCTACTAGATTTTTGTGAAAGTGTTTTTAGTAGAAAGAGAAGTGAGTAAAACATAAATATTTAACAACAAGGTTTTATTTAGCCACTAAAAGTGATGCTAGAGAAATATTTAATGCTGTAGAAAAGGTGGAAAAAGCTGATTAAAAACAGTATGCATGATGTGATTCCCCTTTGTAAAAAAAAAAGATATTTCCATTAAAAAATTGGATGAAAACAAATAGAAATGTTAACAGCAGTACCTCTACATGAAGAAGTTATGCACACCATTTTTTTCCAGGATGGAAATAGCTTTATTTTAAAAAATATTTTTAAAATTAAAATGTATATTAGGTGTAAATGACTTGAACCATAGGAAAGTGAAATAAAAATAAATAACTGTTTATAAGTCTTACTGTACTCTGCAATTACATCATTTGGTAGAAAACACACACACACACACACACATACATTATTCAACATATCAACAGTATTCATAGGGGAGCTTTACATTTAATTTCCCATAGCTCTATTTCATTCTTTTCATTGCTGTATAATATTCCAATAACAGATGCAATAATCTTCCTTATCAATTACTCTCAACCTCACCATTCTGTTCTGGCAGCAGGATCTCTAGATTATTGACTGATTTCCTCTGCTCTTCACGTTTCATTTTTTTAAAACTTCAATAAGTATTATTTTAATTAGACTCTTTCTCTTTTTTGCCCATCTGCAATACCACAACTCTCAATGTCCTATGACCAAGCAGAAACAGTCTGCTAAAGAAATTTGCCCGAGGGCAGCAGTAGCCCATCTTGAATAGATTCTCAGCATTACCTAGCAATCCTCATAATGTCTCTGCGACTGTCTGTGACTAAACTGCCTCCATTCCCTTCAAATGTCAGATTCTCCTCATCCCCAGCTTTCTTCTCAGAGGCTGATGGGCCTCCTAACCTGAAACTTCAATTTACCAATTTACAAACATTCTCAATTGGATATCTTTTCTCTCCTTCCTTTTTGTACTCTAGAGAAAAGTTGATTTGTCATTATTTCACTTAGGAATTTTGTACGTATTTATAAGTAATATTGCTTTGATGGTTCTCCTGTGTACACTTTCCTTAGTCTTGATATCAGGGTTATTTTACTTGATTTGTAAAATGAATCGGGGCACTTTCTTCTGCTTCTGCTTTTTTCCCCTTTTTCTAAGTGTTTAAGGTTATAATTTTAAATTGATCCGCTCCTTGAAAGTTTGGGAGCAGCATTTTGGGCACAGGTGTTTGATAGTGGTAAGGGTGATAGGGTATCTGTGTGTAAATCTTTGATTACCCTTCAGTTTTTCTTATAATGATTGCTCTATTCCCTTTTCCCCCACTTCCTGGATTAGTTTTGGTAACTTTTATCTTAGAAAACATCTACTTGATCTAGATCAGGGATTCTTTACTTATTAAAAAAAAATTCTTGAACCATTTGGCAGTTGATGAAGTCTATGAATCACTTTTTAGAATCATTTTTAAAAAATGTTCTTCTTGGAATTTGAGTCATTGTGAGTGAAGCCACATGACTTTCCATGTCTTCCTACAAATAACATGTTTGTGTTTTTTGTTTCACTGATTGTGTTTATGGTGTTCTCACAATGATACATTCAGTGTGTTCAGCAGAATAAAAATGCACAAAACCTGCTTGTATAACATACTATGTGTGTTTGCCTTTACCTTATAATGCAGTGTGCAAAACAAGAATTGAAGAGGAAACTGAGTAATGAACCTCTGCTACTCAGAACTTGTAACATGCGTGGCCTGTATCACTGCACAATTTCTGAATACTAATAAGTTACTTTAAATAATACTTCAATAGTTATCTCAATCATGTGATTTGTTTGAACTTGCAATGCTTATACTTGCAGTTCATTCAGTTATCTGTATTGCAAAACACCATACTGACTTATGGAGAGTTAAGCATTCTCATTTCAATTGTCTAGTTTCACAATACTTGAACAAATAAGGGGGACAGCTCAGCTCTTTTCAAGTATTGATGAGCAGAAGTAAATAAGAATATTAGAGACTAAAATGGGTGGTGGGGTTACATCACTGTGCAAATGAGATAAAAATAACCTCTTGGAGGAACTTACATTTTTGTTTGGGGGGTGGTGGTGTGGGAGAGACAAACTAAGCAATAATAAGTTAAATAGAAAGAAGTTCTCTGAAAAGAGTGGGGGGGGGGTGGGGGAAGCCAAGGAAAAGGGATCAGGAATGTGGAATGTGGATGGACTATTTCCATTCTAAATATGTCTTCAGGGTGGGCCTCATTGATCAGGAAACATTTGAGTGAAGACATGCAGGAGGTGAAACAGTAGAATAGGATTATGAACTATTGTCCTACATACCCTAGTAAGGAAGTGTTATTTTCATAAGGAAATTAGGATTCATCCTGAACTTAAATTGGCAAGCCATTTTAATTTGTCAAAATCCCTAATCCCTATTACCCCAGTATGTTCCCTAAAATATACTGAAGTTCTTTCCATATCAGTGTCTAAATACTTCTTTTGGAATAACTTATATCAACATATTACTTCATGCCTATCTTAGGATCTTGTATGTAGGCATCCCTCTTTTAAAAAATTCTTACATATATCAACAAACCAGACATTATACCACTGAAAAGATTAAATGCATTTTCACTCATATCTCAAGGTAGAGTACATTTGAAATCATAAAGCTTGATGACTTCTAAGAATGACATTACATTAGATAGGGATTTTCTTTTCTTTTTTTTTATTGTTTAAAGTATTACATGTCTCCTTTTTTTCTGACTGACCCCCACCCCCACTACTCCTACCCCCAAGGGCAAGTCTCCACCACCCAGGTGTCTGTGTCCATTGATTATGCTAATGTGCATGCATACAAGCCTTTTGGTTGATCTCTAACTCCCCTCTCCCCTGTCGTCTCTCTGAGGTTAAATAGTCTGTTCAGTACTACCTTACCTCTGGGTCTATTTTTATTCATTAGTTTATGTTGATCATTATATCCCATATATGAGTGAGATCATGCGATATTTATCCTTTTCCAACTGGCTTATTTTGCTTAGCATAATGCTCTCCATTCCATTCATGCTGTTGCAAATGGTAAAAGTTCCTTCTTTTTTTCATAGCAGCGTAGTATTCCACTGTGTAGATATGCCATAGTTTTTTAATCCACTCATCTGCTGATGGGCACAAATCTTAACTATTGTAAATTGTGTGGCTATGAACATAGGGGTGCACATATCTTTTCTGATTGCATTTCTGGTTTTTTGGGATATAGTCCTAGAAGTGGGATTACTGAGTCAAATGGGAGTTTCATTTTTAATTTTTTGAGGAAACTCCATACTGTTTTTCCTATTGGCTGCACCAGTCTGCATTCCCACCAGCAACGCATGAGGGTTCCTTTTTCTCTGCATCCTTGCCAGCACTTGTCATTTGCTGATTTGTTGATGATAGCCCTTCTGACAGGTGTGAGATAGTATGTCATTATTGTTTTGATTTGCATCTCTCAGATGATTAGTGACTTTGAGCATGTTTTCATATGTCTCTTGGCCTTCTGTATGTCTTCTTTTGAAAAGTGTCTATTTAGGTCCTTTGCCATATTTTGATTGGATTGCTTATCTTCCTTTTGTTAAGTTGTATGAATTCCTTATAAATTTTGGAGATTAAGCCCTTATCTGAAATAGCATTGGCAAATATATTCTCCCATACAGTGGGCTTTTTTGTTTTGTTGATGGTTTCTTTTGCTGTGCAGAAGCTTTTTATTTTGATGTAGTCCTATTTGCTTATTTTCTCTTTAGTTTCCATTGTCCTAGGAACTGTGTTGGTAAAGATATTGCTATGACATATGCCTGATATTTTGCTGCCTATGGAGATTTTTATCTAAGATTTTTATGGTTTCCAATCTTACATTTAAGTCCTTTAAACCATTTTGAGTTTGTTTTTGTGTATGGTGTAAGTTGGTGATCTAGTTTCATTTTTTTTTTTTGCAATTATCTGGACAAATTTCCCAGCACCATTTATTGAAGAGACTGTCTAGACTTCATTGTATGCTCTTGCCTCTTTTGACAAATATTAATTGAGCATAATGACTTGGGTCTATTTCTGGGTTCTCTGTTCTATTCCATTGGTCTATATATCTGTTCTTGTGTCAGTACCAAGCAGTTTTGAGAACTATGGCTTTGTAATATAGCTTGATATCAGGAATTGTGATCCCTCCAACTTGGGTCTTCTTTGTCATGATTGCTGTGGCTATTTGGGGTCTTTTAAAATCCAGATGAATTTTTGGAGAGTTTGTTCTAGGTCTGTGAAATATGCTGTTGGTATTTTGATGGGGATTGCATTAAATCTATAAATTGCTTTGGGTAGTATGGACATTTTAATGATGTTGATTCTACCAATCCATTAACACAGTATGTTCTTCCATCTGTTTATGTCTTCCTCTATCCCTTTTTTCAGTATCCTTTAGTTTTCCGAGTTAAGTTTATTCCTAGATATCTTAATTTTTTTGGTGAAATAATAAACAAGATTACTTTTTTTTTTTTTTTTTTAGTTTCTATTTCTGTGAGTTCATTGGTGTATAAAAAAAGCCATAGATTTCTGGGCGTTAATTTTGTATCCTGCTACATTGCTGAATTCATTTATTAAGTTCAGTAGTTCTTTGATGAAGTTTTTGGGGTTTTCTGTTTGGATACCTTTTATTTCTTCTTCTTGTCTGATCACTATGGCTTGCACTTCCAATACTATATTGAACAGGAGTGGTGAAAGTGGGCATCCCTGTCTTGTTCCCGTTCTTAGGGAAATTAATTTAGTTTTTGCCCATTAAGAATGATGTTGGCTGTAGGTCTGTCATATAAGGCTTTTGTTATGTTGAGGTATGACCCCTCTATTCCCACTTTGCTCAGAGTTTTTATCAAGAAAGGGTGTTGGATTTTATCAAATGCTTTTTCTGCATCAATTGATATGATCATGTGATTTTGTCTCTCAATTTGTTTATGTAATATATGATACTTATTGATTTGTGGGTGTTATACCATCCTTGCAACCCTGGAATAAATCCAAGTTGGTCATGGTATATGATCTTTCTAATGTAATGCCAGATCTGATTTGCTAGAATTTTGCTGAGGATTTTAGTATCTTTGTTCATCAGGGATATTGGCCTGTAAGGGACTGAATCCAAGAATACTATACCCAGCAAGGCTATCATTCAAAATTGAAGGTGAAATCAGGAGCTTCACAGACAAAAAAGGGCTAAGGGAGTTTATTACCACCAAACCAGCAATGCAAGAAATGCTAAAGAAACTGCTGTAAGAAGAAATAGGAAGGGAAGAAGGAACACGGGCATGAAGAATAAAAATAGTCACAAACAAATAACTATCAATAATAACCTTCAATGTAAATGAATTAAATGCACCAATCAAAAGATATAGGGTAGCTGAATGGATAAGAAAACATGACCCATATATCTGCTATCTATAAGAGACCTCATAACAAAGGACTCACACAGACTGATAGTGAAGGGATGGAAAAAAAAATTTCAAGCAAATGGAAATGAAAAAAAAAAAAAAAAGCTGGGATAGCAATACTTATATCTGACAAATTAGACTTCAAAGTGAAGGCTATAACAAGAGATAAGGAAGGCCACTTCATAATACTAAAGGGAACAATTCAATAAGAAGATATAACTCTGGTAAACATATATATACCCAACACAGGAGCACCCAAATCCCGTATTTTCCGGCGTATAAGATGACTGGGTGTATAAGACGACCCCCAACTTTTAAGAAGATTTTTCTGGGTTAAAAAGTCTGGACGGAGACCATATGTGGCACAAAAAGGAGCCAACCAGAGATACTTGCGGTCTCTGTTTGGCTCCATTGAAATGAATGGAGTGCGGCTGTTTTTGAGCTCCCCCCACTGTATGTGGTGACTGCAGATTTTCCAGTCCGGCTCAGAAGTTTCAGCACCTGACTTATAAGATGACCCCAGTGAATAAGATCACCCTGACTTTTGAGAAGATTTTCCTGGGTTAAAAAGTTGTCTTATATGCTAGAAAATATGGTACATAAAAAAAACAAACTTCTGGAAGATATCAAGGGAGAGATCAACAGTAGTACAGTCATAGTAGGGGACTTTAATACCCCATTGACACCACTGGATAAATCCTCTAAACAAAAAATCAGCAAAGAAACATCAAGCCTAAATGACTCACTAGACCAGATGAAATTAATTGACATCTTCAGAACATTTCATTCCAAAGCTACAGAATATACATTCTTCTCAGATGCCACGGAACATTTTCAAAGATAGACCACATATTGGGACACAGGCAAAGTCTCTTCAAATTCAAGAAGATAGAAATCATATCAAGCATCTTCTCAGACCACAATGACATAAAATTAGAAATCAACTACAATAAAAACAATGAAAAAAAAATCAAACACTTGGAGGCTAAATAGCATGCTATTAAACAATGATTGTGTTACCAAAGGTATCAAAGAAGAAATAACAAGCATTCTGGTAACAAACAACAAAGAAAATACAATAATCCAAAATTTATGGAACACAGTGAAAGCAGTCCTGAGAGGGAAGTTCTTGACTCTACAGGCCAAACTCAAAAAAGAAGAAAAAATGGTAATAAATGATCTAACCCTACAACTCTAAGAATTAGAAAGAGAGCAACAAGAAAAGCCCAGAATAAGCAGAAGGAAGAAAATAATAAAGATCAGAGTGGAAATAAATGATATAGAGACCAAATAAACAAACAAACAAACAAAAACAAAAAAAGAAAACCAAAAAGATTAATAAAACTGATATATGGTTCTTTGAAAGGATAAACAAGATTGATGAACCTCTAGCCAGGCTCACCAAGAAGCAAAGAGAGAGGAACCAAATAAACAAAATCAGAAATAAAAGAGATGAAGTAACAACTGACTCCACAGAAATACAAAGGATAATGAAAAAATACTATGAACAACTCTATTCCAACAAACTGGACAACCTAGACAAAATGAACATATTCTTAGAAAAATACAAGTTTCCAAAACTCAAACAGGAAGGATCAGAAAATCTGAATAGGCTGATAACTACCAAAGAAATTGAAGCAGTAATAAAAAATCTTCCAGCAAACAAAAGCCCTGGTCTGGATGCCTTTACAGGGGAGTTTTATCAATCATTCGAAGAAGAACTAAAGCCTATCCTCCTCAAACTATTCCAAAAAATTCAAGAGGAAGGCACACTTCCAAGCTCTTCCTATGAAGCCAGCGTTACCCTAATTCCAAAACCAGATAAAAACACCACAAAGAAAGAGACAGGGAT
This sequence comes from Murina feae, assembly GCA_004026665.1. Taxonomy (NCBI): domain Eukaryota; kingdom Metazoa; phylum Chordata; class Mammalia; order Chiroptera; family Vespertilionidae; genus Murina; species Murina feae. Next base: position 61,948 of record PVJC01003368.1, read on the forward strand.
TTTCAACTGACTTTAGGGCTCAAAATATTTGAACTTTTTATTTTTATTTGAAATATGGACATGTTTTCTCTTTCCTTGTGTGTTCATCTTCACACCTGAATAATATTTATTTGCTGAAGATATAAATACCTCTGCAATGAGAGCTATGCAGGTTCAGTGAGGACACTGAGTAAGGTGCAGTGATGTGCACTCACTTTTTCATTACATCTTCAAACATTAACTTTGGAGATTATTGGAATAAACCCTATGCATTATATGGGTTTGTCACTTTTATCTATTTAAAGATATCTGTTTTTATTACTTTCTGATTATTATCTCACTGTGCCAAATATTAAACTTCCTCTTCTTCTTTTTTTAAAATATACTTTATTGATTTTTTTACAGAGAGGAAGGGAGAGGGATAGAGAGTTAGAAACATTGATGAGAAACATCGATCAGCTGCCTCCTGCACACCCCCCACTGGGGATGTGCCTGCAACCAAGGTACATGCCCTTGACCGGAATCGAACCTAGGACCTTTCAGTCCACAGGCTGATGCTCTATCCACTGAGTCGAAGCAGTTAGGGCAAAACTTCCTCTTCTTTATTTAGTCATTATTTTAAAGAGCTACAAGCTTGATGTGCCAACTTTTTAATGTAATTGATTACAAGCAAAACTCATTTCCTTAATCACAGTTTGCTTGGCGTTGTATGCTCAACTTGCGGTGGGAAAAAAGAATAGAGAACAAATAAGCAATCTGTACTTTTTTAGAAAAAAGTTTTGAACAATAAAACCACATGTAAAATTGTACCCAAATAAGCATAACTAAGTGAAGGACTTGTATTTTAAATCAATCAGTTAATCAAAGGACATAATTTTATGCCCTTTTCTTTGAAAATAAAGTACTTATTTGTGTTCTTATTTTTGGTTGGAGAATTTGTACACTTGCCTCAGAGAATAATACTAGATTGTTCCTATTAATAAGACCAAAGGAAATAGAAGTTGAATGTTTGCTCAGTTCTCACTAGGTGCTGTGCCAGGTAAACAAAAGGGTCAGAAATCTTCATTGCCTTTGAATGGGTGGCATTTTGCAGTATAAATGATAATAACATATAATTTGAAGCATTCAAACATAGTATGTCATACTATTTTTTAGTTATATGTACCTGTTTGCTGCTGAAGGTATCTAATATATTATGTTTGCTTTTGTTAATGTAGTCACACATCTTGAAACTAATGATCTGTATTTTTTTTGTATATATGCAACTAAAACTTAGAGGTACCAGTGCTATGCTTCGCTAGGATTTCCCATATCCTATATAATACAAGCTTAACATGTGTCCAGTTTGTGTAACTGTTCGACCAGTCACTATGACATGCACTGACCACCAGGGGGTAAATGCTTGACTGGTAGGTTAGTTTGCTGCTAAGGTCCAGCCGATTGGGACTGGGTGAGATGGGCTGGACATGCTCTGGAGCCCTCCCACAGTCCCTCCCCAGCCCTGACTGTGCACTGGTCAGGTCCCTCAGCCTAGCCTGTGTCCTCTTGCAACCCGGGACCCCTTGGGGAATATCAGAGAGCCAGTTTTGGTCTGATCCATGCAGGCCAGGCAGAGGGACCCCACCAGTACATGAATTCATGCACCGGGCCTCTAGTAGTAAATAATTTTCAATTTTAAAAATCTACTTATTACACTGATAAATTTTAACTCCGACTATCTGCTCAACCTTAGAAATAGACAGAAACAAGTAGGATGAGGCTTTTGATCTAACTGAACTCACAGGTTATTGGAGGCAAAGGGGCTGCAGACATCAGGGTCACATGCCTTGATTGAGGTAAAGACCAGCTACTATGAGACCGTGTGGGAAGAAATGTCTCATTCAGCAGGGAAAGGTGACGAGGTAGAGGCATTTCAGGGGAAGCCCCTTGGAGAGGTGGGTCTAAGCTGAGTCTCGGGGAAAAGCAAGATTTAGTTAAGTAAAGAAGGTACAGGAAAGGCATTTCTGACAGAGGCAACAATCCACTAAACAAGGATGCATGAGAGAATATTGGAAACACTCATCTTTGCTAAATGCAGTGACATTTACATTCACAGAAAAATTAGCAAAATAAAGATGCTATTTGGAAGATTGATATCCCATTTCACATCTGAATTATTGTGAAATCCGTACACACAAAATGCGTACTCTGCCATTTTTGAAAGCTGGACATTTGCACATGTCCCCTTTTGCCCAAAATTAACTCTTCATGGTGAACTATAGTTTTCTTTAATTTTCTAAGTATACTCTGTTAGGAAGAAAATAAAGATTTTCCTTGCATCTATAAATTCACAGGAGCAATTTTATATATTTCTTTGGAATTAGCAATACACAATGGGAGAGAAATTCTGCTTTGGTCCGGAGTCATCCTCCTGGGCCCACTAGCAAGATTGTGACCCTCATGCTTCTACATCTGAGATTGAGATGCCAACAGTGTCAGGAACATCAGGACAGGATGGTCACACACACACACACACACACACACACACACACCCACCACCACACACCACACCAATGAGTTTCCTGCATTTTCCTTAAAAATACAGCAAATGGTATGTTTCCCTCAGCAAAGTGACGTGTTAGACATGATATGGTTTAAAAATAACACAAATGTTTTCACTTGGCATGCTAAGATCACAGCTTGCGAACTCATTCTGTTGCGTCCAAATAGCTGTTTGCCAGGGTGTGACCCTGGACTGTCTAGGTCGGAATCACCTGGAATATTTCAATAAAGTAGAAATTTCCTGATTTTACCCAGGATCTGTTGAATCAGAATCTCTAGGTGTGGGTCCAGGTGGGGTATATTTAGCAAGCCCCAACACTCTCAATGGGAGTTTTGATGTTCCCTAGAGTTTGTGTACCCCTCATGTAGATTGTGCACCCACTTTGGCCCAGGGTCAACCACTTGGGGCCAAAAATAAGTGAGACTCAGTAGTATGAGTTTGACTTAATCCACTGAGCTTTAAAAAAATTATTTACAGTTCAGAATTGTAGTCTGGCAGTCTTATTTTTATAATTTCAAAACTCCTTCTAACCATTATGGAATACACTTTTTTGCACATATGCTACTTTCAGAGAACTAAAGCTCAGTTTTATCAGGAGCTCGCGGCATTTATTTCTCTCTGACACATTTCAATTTGTCTTACAGAAAATTTTTCTTCTTTGCTGATTTATACCTCTCAAGGTTACACTTGCCTACAGAGTTTCTTTTGGTATTTTGGTGTTTATGATGGGCACTATTTAAATTATTTCTGTGATACATTTCCTTTCAAATGCCATAAACATTGTATTGTGCCACCAAAATGTCTAAAGTTACTTTTTATTTCTGATTAAAACACAACATGATTACTGTTCCTCAATACAGTTTTTGCCCATGAAATCTTTACCTCTCTAGACAGTATAGTAATCCCTTCGCTATCAGTAAAAATACATCCTGAGAACTCCTAGACTCATAAATGACCGACTCAGGGGCAGGAGTGATTTTTAATGTTTCTCCCAGCCAAAATGTCAATTGTGCTGAGTTTGATTCAATCTGCCCTGTATGGAATATGATTCTAGCAAGTTGCCAGAGTAGAACTGAGGTCAAGAATAATACCTAAGGTATTCTTTTTTACACAATCTAAAATGGTTTAAAAATTTGAAGAGATCATAAATTTCCTCTTCATATGTAAAGGGATTTTAGGCATTCTGCCTTTCTAACATTAATTATTTATGAACAAACCATTTTAGATAGAGTATGAAACACTCAACTCTTCTTTAAGATTCAAAATGAGAACAATACTTAGATTTTTGAGATTTTTCCTATTAGTTTTAATTTTCAACTCTCATTCTGGCTTCTAACTCAAGCCTAAGGGATGTGTATATATTTGTGTATATGTGGATGTGTACACACCCACCCACACATACACACACATGCACACACACAATGTTTTAGCTATTTCTGTCAGCAATATTCAAAGAACTTTCTCAGCTTATTTTAAAGGCTATGAAGTGCCAATCTCTTTTCTCATTAACCCAGAAATAACAATGTACATAGAATGCTGTGATTTTTCAAACTGTAAGTAGATACAGGCTGATAGAAGTAACAAAACTTACCATGGACTCTCTATCACATGGTCCTTTGGGGGAGATGGGGATTAAATTTTCAAGGTCTCCCCTTCAGAACAAAGCAGAGCACAACTGAAAGAAAAATGAGATAAATTGGTAATAACACAAAACAAGTTAGAATTGTATGCCACCATAAATTAAACTTTCTTAGAGTGGAGAGAAATAACAATGCTAAAAGGGGGTGCCACGGACAGTTTCTCCATTAAGTTTTTAAATACAAATTTAAAAATAAAAATGAGTGGAAATCAGTTATGTACCTTAGCTCTGTCTGATTTTCCGAATCCAGCTCTTGAGCTCCTCTTGGCTTGGACGGTCACCAAGTTTGCTTATTCACGTTCTCACCAAACACACCCCTTCTGGTCCCTCCTGAAGGTGTGTGATCTAGAAGGATGGATTGACAGCCCAGATGCACTGGCAGAGGGCATTTGCTGTGCCTGCTCCAAAGCTTACTGAGGATGTCACAGTGGGTAGATATTTGAATGCCTTAATAGCTCTAGGCTGAGGATTTTTGTAAAATTGAGGCAGGTGGGGGTGGGGAAGTGGAGAGAGAGAGAGAGAGAGAGAGAGAGAGAGAGAGAGAGAGAGAGAGGAAGGAAGAGAGAGAGAAAAAGAGAGAGAGAGAGAGAGAGAGAGAGAGAGCGAGAGAAGTGGGGAGTGGGAGAGAAAGAGGGAGAAGAAATTCTCGCAAATTCAAGAATCCATTCAACAAAAATAATTCCCCTAATCGATGTCTGAGACCAAATTCACAGCGATAATGTAAATCATCTTAGTTGCCTCAACAACAGATTAATTCCATTTTCAGCTAAAAGGTTGATGTCATGAAAGCGGTATTTTACTGGAGAGAAATTGCTGAAATCTGTTTGCTTAACAAAGCAACTATTGATAACTTGCAACTGCTTATTTCTGCCTAAATTATCAACTTGTTAGCAAAAGCAAAAATAAATGAAATGCACTTCTTTTTCAGGGAAGTCTGATAAATCATATGTTTTTCAGAGAGGTATATCAGAAAATAATAACCCTAAACATGCAGATGTCCTATCTGCATAGGATTGGGGAGTGTTACTGAAGGACAGTCACGTGCTCCTTAAGGATGGGATACATTCTGAGAATTGTGTTAATAGGTGATTTCATGGATGTGAAAATACCAGAGAGTGTACTTACCCAAACCTATTACTGTACTAGTAATTGTATGTGCTACACTTTTACACAGCTGGCAACGCAAGATTACCACAAACATGTGAGTAAGGCCTTGTGCTATGACATTAGAACATTACAACATCAGTAGGTGATAGGAATTTCTTATCTCCATTGTAATATTACTGGAGGCCCGATGCACAAACTCTGTGCAAGAGTAGGCCTTTCTCCCAGGCTGCTGGCATCAGCTTCCCTCTGGTCCTGGCTTCCTCTGGAGGATGTCCGGTCTAATTAGCATATTATGTTTTTACTAGGGGCCCGGTGCACAAAATTTGTGCACTGGGGAGGGGGTTCCTCAGCCCAGCCTGCTCCCTCTCACATATTGGAAGCCTTCAAGGGTGTCCTATTGATGGCTTAGGCCTGCTCCCTTTGAGGGAGGCGACCAGGCTAATCAGGGGAAGCCACCAGCCCCATCACCCCACTGCTGCAGCCACTGCCAGTCACTGCAGCCACCAAGGTATTTTTATCAACACAGACTCCAGTCCCTTAACCATGAAAAAATGACAACTTTCTCTAAACATTTTCAAGATGTGTCTTTCATAGGATATGACATTTCTTTCTTTCTTTCTTATTTTTTTTTATCCTCACCTGAGGATATGTTTCCATTGATTTTTAGAGAATGTGGAAGAGAAGGGAAAAACAGAAAGAAACATCAAAGTGAGAGGAACACTTTGATTGGTTGCCTCCTGCATGAGCCCTGACCTGGGCCCCAGCCAGGGAGGAGCCTGCAACCTAGGTACATGCCCTTGGTCAAAATTGAACCCAGACCCTGCAGTCGGCAGGCTGAGGCATTATCTAGCTAGGGCAGGATATGATATTTCTTAGCCCTCCAGCAGTAGACCTTCATTTTTTTTTTTGTCCAGGAGTGTAGTGGAAAAACCCTAGATCGCCTTTTTGGATTCTTATTACCCAAGTTACTAAGAATATTACCAGTGGCATGCAGGGAGCTTAGCCAATGAATGGTCAGAAAAGGTGTTTCCTCTGTAGTTCACTCCGATGACCAGCTCCACCCCTGCCCAGGTCTATAACCTCTGGCCGAGGCTGCAGGCCTGGGCAGGGGACCCCCAAGCCCCTCTGATCGCCAGCTTCACAGAGCCCAGGCCTCTGTGATCACTGGCTCGGGTTCTATTCCTTGCCATTGCCGGCTCTGCCCTTGTCCCATTGGCAGCCTCTGGCCAAGGCTGCAGGCCTGGGCAGAGTACCCCCAGACCTCTGCTTTGCTGGCTCCACCAGTAACTAGGCCTCTGCGATCTCCGGCCTTGCCCCTGCCCAGGCCTGAGGCCTCTGGCCCAGGCCTTATGCCTGCATAGGGCACCCTCATACCCCTCCGATCACTGGTTCTGCCCCTGCCCACTGTGATCACCAGCTCTGGCGAAGGCCTCTGGCCTGGGCAGGCAACCCCTAGCCCCTCTGATCGCCTGTTCTGCCCCTTGGGCATCCCGCCTCCCTCACCACCTACCTGGCTAACAGGCCTGACCACTTCAGTGGTGGGGCTGAGCCTACCTGGGCACTGTCATCTTGTGGCTATGGGGGCGGCCATCTTTGTGATGGAGTGATGCCTAATTTGCATATTCCTCTTTTATTAGATAGGATTATTATAGATGGGAGCACTGTGGTCTATGTGGTCCATCATTGACTGAGCCATAATTATGCAATGTATTTAGCAAGCCCCAACTGTTTTAAACATATTTGTTTGATTTTTTTGCTAAAGGAATCCTGGCCTTTGACGTTCCATGGATATCTCACTTCAAAATAATAGGATGGATAAAACAAAAAGATGTCTTTAACTGGCGGTAGCACAGAAACAAGCTTTCTTTCTTTAGACCTTCATATAAGTATCTTCCAAAAGGGAAGATAAATAAACTGAAGTGCTTTCTAGATGCAAAAGATTTCTTTGCACCCGCAGCAGGAAAATGTAAGCATCCCAGGCAGGCTTTCGTCAGCCTTAAAATACTTGTTTGGTTTCTATCTTGTGTCAAGTCTTTTCCTTCTCCATACTCAGTAGATAGCAGCAGCTTGGGAAGACATTGGCCCCTATCTTGAGTTCTTGAGATCGTAAAACACTGCATTTGAAGTATTTCTGCCCCTAGTCCCCAAGGTAGACCTGCATGTGCCATGCAATCCACTTTCAGGCATTTCTTCCTTTAGAGCAGCAGTTCTCAACCTGTGGGTTGTGACCCCTTTGGGGGTCAAACGACCCTTTCACAGGGGTCACCTAAATACATCCTGTATATCAGACATTTACATTATGATTCATAACAGTAGCAACATTGCAGATATGAAGTAGCAACGAAAATAATTTCATGGTTGGGGGTTACCACAACATGAGGAACTGTATTAAAGGGTTGCGGCGTTAGGAAGGTTGAGAACCACTGCTTTAGAGCTTTAGAGTGTAGCAATGAGAATAGTGCAAGATTAAGATTCGTTTGGAGCAGCCACCGGCCATGGATAGAGTGTTACATCTTTTCAAAGTACACTTCAGTGCATTACAGAGAGGCAGTATGGTGTAATGATCAGACACGGAGGCTTTGGAGTCAAGAGGACATTCCTTTTTTGGGCTGTGTAAAGGCTCAGTCTTTATCTGTCCCATATAAATGATAGCAGCCAGGTTGTAGCACTGTGCTATAGATTAGATGTATGTAAATAGCTTCGTCTCCTGGCTGCACCCTGGTTAACACTGCATAACTGCTAAGCTATTATTGGTGCTACCAGAATGCAGGTGTCCTGACCATTTATATTTCATCCATTTAGATCTTAAAATAGTTACGACAGATTTATTGCTAAAGCACAACATTTAAAAAAAAATCTCCCTAAAAACAGGCCCCTAGCAATTTGGTCCACATTCCCACAACAGAGCACCGGCGAACAAGACAGGCTTTAGGATCATCGCTGATCAAACCAACCACCTTCTCACTAAAGCTCCTCCCAGATCCAGCATTCCAGCTGACATCCTCTAAATCGCATCTCCCTTCAAACATTGCAAACCGAGGCTACAAACACAGAGGTTATTCATTTTAAACCAGAATAGAACATTTGGGCAGTGCTGACGGAGCACCCAATAGTGCTGAAGCAGATGGATGACTTCCTATTTGCTCCCCGTCCCACCAGGAACACCCTTTCTACCATCCTTTTCTGGGGCGCTAATTCACCAAGCAAACAGCGCACATTACCTCAGGCACCAAATCCTTCAGGACGCTCCCAAGGTGCCCATATTCCTTGGGAGAGTTTGGGGGCCACAGAGAGCCCAGCCACTGTTTCAGAGCCTGCTGCCCGGGGCGCCAAAGAATTATGCACAAAGAAAACCCTGGCGGGAAATCGTAAAGATGCTAAACTAAGCATCTTAAAGAATAAATGCGAAAGAACTGAAAAGCTCTAAACCACCTAGCAAAATTCAAATTAGAAATGGATAGTCACATAAAGGATCTGAATTAAAATACAAAAATAGCGCGCTGAAGCCTGACATTCTGGTGGAGTGAACCCGTTCCCTGGTTCTGAAACGCAGTGCTAGTCTGATATGCCGCCTTTGGGAAAAGTCTGAAGTGCCAAATGGAAACTGCTCATACAAAAACTTGGGGAAATGCTGTAAATAATAAGCTCTCCTTGAACATGTCAAAAATCGGACAGATCTGAAAAGTATAGATCTATTTCTTTTATCAAAATGCATCAAATTTGTTGAAAAATCTAAGCCCCCATTGTCGTGAGAGAGGTCCGTCCAGGAGAGCAAGAACACTGAACAGGTATTTTCAGGCAGTTTATATGAATATAATAACTGGAATGAATTTGCTTTTACCTCGGTATCATCCTAGAACTCTGAACTATTTATTTTTGATATTCTCCTAAATCTGGCCACAGCAC
>PVJC01003369.1:0-71020 GCA_004026665.1 Murina feae
ACACACACACACACACACACACACACACACACAAAAGGCGCCTGGCAGACTGGGGCCATCATAGGACATCCACTGAGGGGTCCCAGACTGTGAGAGGGCACAGGCCGGGCTGAGGGACTCCCTCCTCCCCGAGTGCACAAATTTTTGTGCACCGGGCCCCTAGTATATATATATTAGAGAAAGATACTAATTAACTGGGATGCCATAATGGGTCCACCAGACAGTAGGAAGTTGTGCATGCAGCATCTGGGGCGGGGCAGCAGGGGCCTCCACACACTTGAGCTGAGGGAAGGCCTGATAGCAGCAGCCACAGCTGCTTCAAGGGCCAGAGAGGGAGGCGGGACTGGACTGGTGACTCGAGGGTAGGAGGCACTGTGTGATTTCTAATTGCACGCTGGGCTCCATATCTAAACTAATAAAAGTGTAATATTAAAATTGACCGTTTCTTTGGGACGCCCAACAGCCAATCAGAACAATTTTATGCAAATTAGCCCAGCCAAGATGGTGGAGGCCCGGGCTGGCAATGGAGCAATGGCGCCAGCGCACTCAAGGGCGGAGGCTTGGCCTCTGCCCTTGCGTGCTCTGGTGGTCGGTTCCTGACAGTGGCGGCGGCTGCAGGGTCGGGCGGCCTCCCAGGCCCCCGGTTCTGCGGCCGGGGCTGGCAATAGAGAGATGGGGCTGGGAATAGAGAGATCGTGCTGGCCCACGCACAGGTGGAGGCCTGGCTTCCGCCTGTGTGTGCCCTGGAAGTCGATTCAGGGCAGTGGCGGTTGGCAGCTGGGCCGGGAGCTGGCTGCCCAGGCCCTTGCCCTGCAGGCTGGGCCTGGGAATAGAGCAATCGCGCCAGTGGTTGGTTCTGGGCGGCCTTGGGTGGGAGCCGGCCTGGCCCTAGGCTGGGGCTGGCAATAGAGCAATCGTGCCTGCAGTGGTTCCAGACAGCGGTGAGCAGTCGCAAGGCCGGGAGCTGGCAGTCCAGCCCAGCCCTGCGAGGCCTGGGAATAGAGCAATTGGGCCCACACGATCTCAGAGGCTCAGTGGTGGGGGCTTAAGATGGGTACCCCCTCGGGGTCATGCCTGAGCATCCTCTGCCCCCATGCAGAGAATCTGCCACAGGTCCAGCCACTTGCCTCCACCCTGGGGGCCTCCATGGGGCGTGTGTGAGCGTGTGCCTGGCTCCACCCCCGTGTGTCCGCTCAGCAGCATGGCCCCCCCAAGGGACCATGCACCAGCGTCCACCCTCTGGCCTGCCACCCAGCTCTGCACCAGGTGTGTCCCCTCAGTGGTGGAGGCCCACCAGGTATGTGCGATGATAGGTCAACCAGCTGGAAACATCCACGCCTGCACTCACCAGCCATCCCACCCCCAGTGCACGAACCCTGAGGGGGCTGTGGCCAGCCTGAAAACAGCCCTCAGCCCCTCACCCAGGCTGGCCATGCATGCCAGCAGGTGGGCATCCCACCCCCCAGGGGTTCCAGACTGTGAGAGGGCACAAGCCAGGATGAGGGACACCCTCCTCCCCTCGCCGAGTGCACAAATTTTTGTGCACCGGGCCCCTAGTATATATATATATGACCAGGGGCCATCACATCTGAAACAACCAAATGGACAACCAAACAGGCTGAGTGGGGCAACAAGGCTGGCAGGGGTGATAGTGAGGGACCACTAAATGACTGAATACCAGGCTTCATGGGGCAACCAGGCCAGCAGGGGGACAGCTGGGGGCAACCAGGCCAGCAGGGGGACAGTTGGGGACAACCAGGCCAGCATGGGGTATAGTAAGAGGTAACCATGCTGTCGAGGCGGGGCAGTTAGGGGTGACCAGGCTGGCAGGGGCAGCATTTAGGGGCGATCAGGTAGGCAGGCAGAGGTGGTTAGGGGTAATCAGGCTGGAAAGGGGGCCAGTTTGGGGCAATCAGGCAGGCAGGCAGCTGAACAGTTAGGAGTCAGTGTTCCTGGATTGTGAGAGGGATGTCCGATGGCCGGTTAGGCTCAATACCCAGGATTGAGTCGAAACCGGCAGTCAGACATCCCCCAGGGGGTCCTGGATTGGAGAGGGTGCAGGCTGGGCTCAGGAGATCCCCTCCCCCATGCACGAATTTTGTGTACCAGGCCTCAAGTATTTAATAAAACCATACAAATGCTTTTCTTTCTTTCACAAGCATGAAAAATAAACTTGGTGGTTAAATGACAAAAATTATTCCATGAAGTCTCAAAAACATACTGTAGCAAAAGCATAAGAACAATAAACTAGAGAAAATACACAGAAAAATAAATCAGAGCACTTATCTTCCCTAAATTTCCAGTTTTTGTATAATCCATCAAAAATAAATAGTAATGATCACACTAGAAAACTGAAGATCACATTAATAAAAGGTTATTTTCTAGTTGAATAATAGGAACTACTATGTGAGGTAAATGTTGTTTTCCATTTAAAAAATTAAGCAATGAAAGCTCCATAAGGTTAAGTGTATTTTCAAGGTTGCACAATAGGGTGTGTGGGAATCAAGTTTTAAATCCAGATAAAATGTTCTCACTAAATAGCTCACTGCCCCCATATCCTACAAATACATTCACGGGGGTGGGAAGAGAAGACAAACAGACTATAATTTCTGAAACTTAAGAAAATTTTAGTTCTCTATTTCCAGTCCACATAAAATTACTAAGAGACTAAATCACAGGACAATCAGGGTTCTAAAATTACTTTTCTTAGACAATGTGTAAAATGTTACATTCTATAAGAGGTTAAGTGTATGAGCCTGCTCCTGGCATTTTTTTAAAAAATAAGGTCTTTAAAAAGGGTTCAGTAATACGTATCTCCTAGAGTCATTTTGATTTCTGAAAGCTAGAAAAAATGCCATTGAAGTGAACCCCCTCACATACACTCACATCTTTCCTATTGTTTTAAACTTTAAAATATATGGTTTTTTTTAGGAGCAAAACAACATTCACCAAGATACTTGATTTTCTGGTTCATAAAATCTACCTTAATACATTTAAAAATTGTTGAAATCTTAAGTATATTCTTTAACAACAATGCCATAAATCTGAGATTAATTTAAATATCTAAAACCCCCCAATATTTAGAAATTAATTCACTTATAAATAACCTGTGGTCAAAAAGAAATCGCAACAGAAACTAAGAAAATATTTCAAATTGAAAGATAATGAAAATGCATGTCTAATTGTGTAGTATACAGCTAAAGCACAGCTTAGAGGGAAATGTATCATTTAAATGCTTATACTGTAGAATAAAATAGGGTTTACATTAATATTCTAAGTCTACACTTTAGAAAATGAGAGCGTGTGGCTCAGTGGTTGAGCATCAACCTATGAACCAGGAGATTACAGTTCGATTCCTGGTCAGGGCACATTCCAGGGTTGGTTACAATCCCCAGTAGGAGGTGTGCAGAGGCAGCTGATCAATGGTTCTCTCTCATCATTGATGTTTATCTTCTATCTATCATCTATCTATCTATCTATCTATCTATCTACACCCTTCATCTCTGAAATTAATATATATGTATTTTTTTAATTTGTTCTCTTTAAAAAAATTAAGAAACTAGAAAAAATAGAGGTGGCTCTTGTGAAGGCAGCGGGTGTGAAGCTGGTGTGTACTGAGACTCGTGTGGTATCCTACGCTGCCCAGACTCGCGAACTGTATAGTCAGGATGGCTAAAGGGACCCCAGGAAGCCAAAAGATAAGATATCTGCTGCCTTCATTGTACAGTCATGCAGAAAGGAACTTCAGAAGAAAAACCCAGAGGTTCCTGTCAATTTTGAAGACTTTTCCAAGAAGTGCCCTGAGAGATGGGAGATACATTTGTTATTGAATTTATTGGGGCACCATTGGTTAATAAAATTATACAGGTTTCAGGTACAATTCCATAATACATCAAGTGTACATTGTATTGTCTGTTCACCACCCAAAGTCAAGTTTCCATCCAACAACATTTATCCTCCCTTTACCCTCTTCTGTAGGTAGAGCACAGGAGGTTGATCTCGGTGCAGTGGCTGATGCAATGCTGTGAGTACACTCCAGCAATTCAAATCTTTCTGGCAAACCCAGAAAGATGGCAACGCCCACCTGAGCCCCTCCTAAAGCCACCTACACAGTACCCTGACCTTTATGCTCATTGGCTCCCTAAGAAGACCTGGTGTTCCATGATTGGCTACCTCTGCTAATATATACCTCTGTATTCCTCAATAAAATTAGACCTGCATCACAGAACCTGGTCTCCGGAGTCATGCATGCAAGCGTCCTAGAGCTAGGGGCTCCGTCGTCCTCACCCCTGGGAAATCCCCTGCTCCACTCTTCTACCTCTTCCCACCTTCTTTCCTTCTGGTAATCACCATACTGTTATCAGGGTCTATGAGACTTTTTTTCATTGCTTAATTCCTTCATCTTTTTCACCCAGTCCTCCAACTCCTTCTCAGTATGAAAGCTGTCAGTCCGTTCTCTGTATCTCTGAGTCTGCTTCTATTTGTTTGTTTTGTTTATTATAATCCACATGTAAGTGAAATCATATGGTATTTGTCTGTCTGGGACTGGCTTATGTTACTTGGCATAATACTCTCAAGGTACACCCATGCTGTGGCAAAAGGTAAGACTTCCTTCTTTTTAATGGCGTGGTAGTATTCCATTGTGTAAATGTACACCTTTTTTATCCCCTCATCTAGAAATGGGCACTTGGACTCCTTCCAAATCTTGGCTATTATAAGTAAGGGTGCAATGAGCATAGGGGTGCATATATTCTTTTGAGCCAGTGTTTCAGGATTCTTTAGCTATATTCCCAGAAGGAAATTACTGGGTCCATTTTTAACATGTTGAGGTATCTCCATACTGCTTTCCACAGTGGCTGAACCAACCTGCATTCCCACCAAAAGTGCAGGAGGGTTCCATTTTCTCCACGTCCTCACCAGCACTTCCTATTCTTTACCACCACTGTAGGAAGCCCAAATCTGGCATACCCCAAGTAAGAAGAAAATATTTTAATATTGAATCAGTTAACATTAAGGCCTATTCCACTGAGGGTATAAGTATTTGGGGTTGGGAGCTGTGAAAAGCTAGATCAGAAATGTAAAAATTTGGGTAACAGAGGCAAACTTAGTTAGCAGAACTATGATGTTAGTATGAACACAGAGGTTCAATAATTCCAGTTGGTCAATTCCCACAGGATATTCCTAAACCTCCTTTCTCTGCAAGAATAAGTTTGATTTAGAAATAAAAGTTACCACAACTATTTTGCTTACAAGTTATGGTAGGTAGATTAATGATCCCCAAAGACGCCCACCTCCTAGTCCCCATGTTCTGTGAATGTGTCATCCCACCTGGCAGATGGGACCTTGCAGATGTGATCAAGTTGAGATGGGGACACAACGCTATCTAATCATGGGAGTTCTTAGAAGTCAAAATGGCAAGCAGAAGAGTCCTTCAGACCGATTCAAGGGGAGAAGAGGAGATTAAGCCATAGCTGGCTTTGAAGATGGAGGAGGGGAAGAACCCAGGAATGGAGCTACATTCAGAAGCTGCAAAAAACAAGGATCCTTCCCAGGGTGTTGAGGAAGAGTTGATTGTAGCCCCAGGAGACCCATGTTGAAGTTCTGTTCTAGAGAAATGCAAAATGATAAATTTGCATTAAGTCTTTAAATGTGTGGCAATTTGTTCCAGCAGGGATAGAAAACTAATATACATCTTAATAATTGGTATTCATTTTAATTCTAAGAAACCCTGTTCTTATTAACTGTACTAATTATCTGAAGAGCTAATACATGTATATGAAACATATTCAACTGGGACAAAATTGTATCATCTATCCAACCTGACGACCTCCCACAGGAAATCTCTCCAGTACCCAGCATATATCTTTTTAGAGGTATTCTACGCTCTTTTAACTCTCTCTCTCTCTCTTTTTCAAATATACATATATTTATTTGAATTGTTGCCATATGTAAACATATGGATATTCTGCATTTTTTTCAAGCAGGCTCTTAAAGGTAGTTTAGAGTTTCAACTGCTTAACCATACCTTTCTAATATATTTAGATCCCCATCTAATCTAATAAAACCGGCAAGGGCTTTTAAATATATTTTTATTGATTTTAGAGAGAGAGGAAGAGAAAGGATATAGATAGAAACATCCATGAGAGAGAAACATCTATCAGAAGCCTCATGCACATCCCCTACTAGGGAACAAACCCACAACCTGGACATGGGCCCTGACAAGGAATTGAACCGGTGATCTCTTGGTTCATGGGTCAATACTTAACCACTGAGCCACACCAGCCAGGCTATAATCCTATATAATAAAAAGGTAATATGCAGCCCTAACCAGTTTGGCTCAGTGGATAGAGCGTCGGCCTGCAGACTGAAAGGTCCCAGGTTCGATTCCGGTCAAGGGCGTGTACCTGGGTTGTGAGCACATCCCCAGTAGGAGATGTGCAGGAGGCAGCTGATCAATGTTTCTCTCTCATCGATGTTTCTAACTTTCTATCCCTCCCCCTTCTTCTCTGTAAAAAAAAATCAACAAAATCTATTAAAAAGAAAAAGGTAATATGCAAATTGGCCCTAAGGGTGAAGGACTGGGAACTACCGTGAATGACTGCTAGTTATTATGTGCACTGACCACCAAAGTGCACATGCTCAACGCAGGAGCTGCCTCCTGGTGGTCAGTGCTCTCCCACAAGGGGAGCATCACTCAGCTACAAGCCGGACTGATGGCTGGGAGCACAGTGGAAGTGGCAGGAGTCTCTCCCATCTCCTCAGCAGTGCTAAGGATGTCCATGGGGAGCGGGTCTAAGCCATAAGTCCGACATCCCTCAAGGGCTCCCGAGCTGCCAGAGGGATGTCTGACTGCCAGTTTAGGCCCAATACCCTGGGGAGCAGACCTAAGCCAGCAGGTGTACATCCCCTAAGGGGTCTCGAACTGCAAGAAGGTGCAGGCTAGGTTGAGGGAACCCATCCCCCCCACATGAATTTTTGTGCACCAGGCCTCTAGTTTTATAAATAATGTCCTTTCTCTTCTTTAACCTGACTTTACTGGAATAGTAATCTGAAGACTACATAGTACAGTTTAGATATAAGACTCCATTAGGATTGGGAACATAATGATGATACTTTCAATGTCTTCACTGTCATTCTAGGACTTAATAAGATTTCTTAGACATTGTTAGAACTCAATGAATGTTTTATGAAACTTCATATTAATTTTGCAAACAGGCATTTTCCCGCCAAATTGCGTTGCAATGGGAAGAAAGAAATCCAATAATTATCTGACTTTGCAAAGTCTATCTGGGTTGTCTTGCACATTTTCATTGTTGAAATGCCAGGCCCTTCATATTTGATGGAATCTGTCTCTACTCATCGTTTTTGGAAAAAAACTCGTTTCCTGTGCTTTGGTATAAAAAGCGATATAACAAGTTTACTTGTTTCCCGCAAAAAAAAATGTGTTAATGATATAAAATAAAGATATAAAATAAAGTAAAACAAATGTTAAAAGTGGTATACTTCAAATCATAAACAAGGCAAATACTAAACTCTGGGAAACTTTCTTTCAAAAACAGAAATAAATCCATAGTGCAACTAATTTTGTTTAATTGAGAAATGTTACAAATTTGGTAACTGTTAATTCTCGGCCTGTTCATTTACAGCAGAAAACATTCATGGGGTTCTTGATGTCTTTACCAAATGAGATACATACCAATTACATTTATGTAAAGTAGATCCTTTAAAAAAAAAAAAAAAAAAACTCTTCTCAAGTACTTCCATCAATTTTATTTCCCCCAATAATATAATTATTAAGTAGGTGAGAATTACATCATTATGATAAACAGGGGAAATTTAGATAAACTGGCACTGTATTTCCATTATTTTTCTGTATTTAAAAGAACTGGAAACACTTGATGCCATATAAGAAAAACTGAAATTATGTGTATAGAAGAACAGTTTATGGTGCCTGAAAAGTGATACTAGAATTACTTCAAAGGAGAACTAGCAGGTGAAAATTTGCCTTGAATCACAGGGCAAGCAGCAAGAGGAAAAGTATAGACCAGAGTATTCACAACAAAGACAGTTGTTCCCTAGAGTTCAGAGCCGGGAAGCTGGCCTGCTGTGCTTAAGTTTTTAAAGTTGGATTTCAAAGACTATGCTAGCATGCTAAGAAAACATGTTAAATTTCCTTCTTCCTCCTGCCAATAGACCAGAAAACATCCAGTAATATTAACTCAAAATAGGATTGGGAAAGCATGTTAAAGGCACCTGAAATAGGTGGACAGCAAGAAAATGCTAAGGCTTCTTCCTAAGCCTCCACTCCCCAGGATGCGAAAAATAGCAGCCTGAACTTGACCGAAAAAACATCATCAATGGAGCAGGCTGAAAATATAGACATCAAAGTAAAAGCTACTCATTGTGTATTTCTCTCAAGTGGTGCTCCCTAGGTAGTTTCCTTCTCAGCTCCTGTATCAGTAAATCTTAGAGAAGAATCATAGTCAACTAAATGTACCTCAACTTACTTCAGAGAACAACACAAAAATTCAAATATATCCCTTTTAAGTGCAATGTGAAAATAAGTTTTTTTATGTCTATAATGATACTGGAGGCCTGGTATACGAAATTCATGCACAAGTGGGGTCCCTCAGAGTGGCCAGGGAGATTGGGCCCTAGCTCACAACCCCAGCCTTGTAGCCCTAGTTTACACCCCCAGCATTGCGACCACCCCTGCAGCCCCGCCTGGCAGTCCTGCCTTGGCCTGGTGCTACCTGCTGGCACCACTGCCACTGCTGGTCGCCTTCTGTATGGTGACCTATTGGGGTGATCAGGGCCCCTGCTAACACCTGCCTTAGCCTGGCGCTACCCACTCACCGGGCCCCCTCTGCCACCATTCCTGGACACCGTCACCATCAGCTGTTGTCTCGCTCTTGTCAGAGTCCATTGGGGCTGACAGTGCCTCCACTGCCACCTGCTGCCAGCACTGCATCGCCACTGCCTGCCATGTTCCACACTGGAACCTGATGGTCAATGCATGTCATAGCGAGTGGTCAAACTTCCATTGGTCGAACTCCCGCCCGAGGGGACAATTTGCATATTAGGCTTTTATTAAACGGGATAGTTAGGCAAGATAAAGAATCAAAGAAGGTTTTTATAATAATATATATGCATATATGTTGTTTGTGATTATATGTATTCAAAATGTTTTTACTGATTTTTTTTTTTTAAGAGAAAGGAAGGGACAGGAAGAGAGAAAGAGAAACATCCATCAGCTGCTTCCTGCATGCCCCCACCAGGGCATGTGTCCTGATCTAGAATCGAACCAGCATAGGAGTATGCTCAACCACTGCACCACACTGGCCAGGCTTATTTGTGATTTAATTGTTATTTTTAAGAAAGGCAGGGAGACACTTATTTCCCCCACAATTAGGTCAGATTTCTCCTTCCCTTTCATCAATGCCTGTGATCTGGGTGGCTCTCTCAAGAAGCCAACACAGCAGGAGCCGCGGCATGTTCTCTTAGTTCACAGACATCAGCACGTGCCCCCAAGACCTGAAATGAGAAATGCCCACGCAAGGGCACTGCACGCCTGGGCTTACGCAAGTGGGATCAGAACGACCCAAGCATGATCAGACAGACGGGCACAGAGAGAAATGAAAGGAGATGGCTATGCACCTGGATGATGACAGTGAGTATTACCACCCAATTCTTTTCAACAGACTCTCAAATACATCACTGTAGTGAATGGAATTCCTTGTAGTGAAATTCTGACATTTCCCCTCTGTGTGCTAAAGGGCTGTCAGCTGAAAAATCTGAACTCTGTGCGCAAATTATTCATTTTTGACAGACTTAAACAATTTTTATGTTTGCAGTCTTAATCAAAGGAATTTGAAAAAAGTTAGAATTCAGCTTTACACTCAAAGAACAGGAAGCGCTATTAGCATAATTTGGAGGTAGTAGTTATCTATAAAGTGCAGTTATCTATAAAGAGTGAAAATTGTCATGGAAGTGAAAATATTTATAAAGTAACACTATAGAGTTTGACTGATTTTAAGATATGGTGTATTAGATTTTAGTAAAAATATACTTTTCATAGTTTTGAAAAGTGATTTGCCAAGTTATGTGACAGTTTTATGTTTTCCTTTTTAAAAGACAGAAATATTATTTTCATATTTTTTATGAAAGTCATCCTACTTAATTATTGCAACTTAATGGGTGATTAAATCACACTCTTGGATCCTATATCTCAATTTTGGTTAAAGTTTTCCATATCGCAGTCTTACTTTTTTCCTTTAGACTTCAAGAAAACATCATCTAATAGATATTTCAGCTTGTCTCAAGTGAGATTAAAGTATTCATTATTACTTGTAAAGAATTTTACGACTTATATCTTAATACATCCCAAGAAACCAGAAACACCAATCAGAAAGGATATATGCACCCCTATGTTAATAGTGGCACAATTCACCCTAGCTAAGATTTGGAAACAGCCTAAGTGCCCATTAACAGATGAGTGGATTAGAAAATCGTGGTACATCTACACAATGGAATACTATGCTGCTGTAAAAAAGAAGGAATTCTCACCATTTGCAACAGCATGGATGGAACTGGAGAGCATTATGCTAAGTGAAATAAGCCAGTCAATGAAAAAAAATACCACATGATCTCTCATTTATGGATAATAAAGACCATTATAAACTGATAAACAAGGATTAGATACAGAAGCAGAGCAACATCGAACAGACTGTCAAACTACAGCAGGAAGGCCAGGAACAGTTGTGGGGGGGCAGTAAGAGATCAATCAAAGGACTTTATGCATATAAGCATAACTAATGGACACAAAGCACTGGGGGGTAGGGGAGGCCGGGGGAAGGTCAAGGGGGAAAAAAAGGAGACATATGTACTACTCTTTGTAATATATTAAGCAATAAAACAAAATTAAAAATAAAATAAAAATAAACATGACTTCATATTTATAAAAAACAAAACTCTAGTGCAAACTTAGATGTTTTCTGTTGTGTAGAATAAGATGTCTATGGTGTTTTCCAGCATCCCTGTTCCAGGATACATACAGCATACAATATTCATCTTGCTCAGTTTAAATACTAGCACATGGGGTAGGGCTGACTCTCTACAGTATTCTCTAAAATCTGAGATGTGAGTTCATCCATATTTGCCCACTCAGAGGTTCTACTAAATATATCAGAAGACACAATCAGATTCTTCCTCAGAACTTGCTAGTACTAATAGGGAGAAGGGCCGCTCCGTTTATGATAACCTGGGCACCATGAAAAAATATAGGCTTGAAGATGCCAGTGGTCATCTGCTGCCACATGGAAGAAGTGTATCTGAAAAGGTGGCTGGTCAGAAGAAAAAGGGTTCAGGGACTAAGTGAAATTGAGACTTGATAACAGAATAGGAATACCATCTTTTCTTTATTAAAAAATATTTTTATTGATTTTAGAGAGGAAGGGAGGGAGGAAGGGAGAGAGAGAGAGAGAGAGAGAGAAAGAGAGAGAGAGAGACATCAATGATGAGAGAGAATCATTAATCAGCTGCCTCCTGCACACCCCCTACTGGGGATCGAGCCCACAACCTGGGGCATGTGCCCTTGACCAGAATCGAACCTGGTACCCTTCAGTGCATAGGCCAACACTCTATCCACTGAGCCAAACAGGCCAGAGCCTAACTTCATTTCTAAAAATAAACATATTCTCAGGTAGATTATTTTGCAGAAGAGCACAAGGTCTTATCAACAGGTGCAAAACTCAGAAAGCAATATCAAATAGTAATGGGCTCAATCATTTGCCACTGAACATTGTGTGTGTGTGTGTGTATATATATATATATACACACACACACACATATGTATATATATATCTACTCTAATAAAAGAGTAATATGCAAATTAACCATCACTCCAAGACACCTAAGCCATGCCCACCAGCCAAGCCAAGCCCCCAGACTATCAGAGTGGCTGTATGCAAATTAACCCAGCCAGGATGGAGGCTGGCAGCTATGGAGCTAGAGCATACAGGAGGCTTCCGTTGCAACTGCCTGCCTAGGCCAGCTGGGCCTCTGCACACAGCACCAATGTTTCAATTATAGAAGCACGGAGCTGAAGCAAACAGGAGGCTTTGTTATCTGCCTAGGCCTCTGCTCAAGGTAACAAAGTTTCAATTATAGAAGATAAATAAACCCCAGAAACCTGATTCCAGCCAGACTTGCTGGGACCTTGGGTCAATGGGAGCTGTGGGCAGCCTGAAAACAGCCCTCAGCCCCTCACCCAGGCTGGCCAGCTACACCAGTAGGGACCCGAACCCTGAAGGGACTGTGGGCAGCCTGAAAACGGCCCTCAACCCCTCACCCAGGCTGGTAACACCTCCATGGGGTGAGGGTTCCCACTGGGGGGCTTGGCCAGCCTGCAAATAGCCATCAGCCCCTCACCCAGGCTGGTCAGGCACGCCAGCAGGTAGACATCCCCCGAGGGGTCCCAGACTGTGAGAGGGCACAGGCCTGGCTGAGCACCCCCCCCCCCCGTCCCCGTGCACAAATTTAAATTTTTGTGCACAGGGCCCCTACTATATATATATATATATATATATATATATATATATATATATATCCACATACATACACACACATATTGTTTTTCCTGAGGTGACACTGCCACTGCGCAAACTTCAAGGAAGGTTTGAGGCTAGTGGACCTTCTTAACTCTTTTTTCAACCTGATGAAACTGCAGCATTAACTGTGTATGACAGCAGACTTATCTACATAAACCAGGTACAAAGGATGAGATCAGTACGGGAACTGGCAGAAGAAGTACAGTTGGTCACAAAAAAATGAATTGGGTCTGGCCAGTATGTCTCAGTGGTTGACCATCCACCCATGAACCAGGTTGTCTCCGTTTAGATTCCAAGTCATGGCACATGCTCAGGTTGTGGGTTTGATCCCCAGTATGGGGCACGTAGGAGGCAGCGAAGTAATGTTTCTATTTCTCTACCCATTTCCCTTCTCCTCTCTCTCTAAAATCAATAAAAATATAATTTAAAAAAGTAATTAGACTTATCTACTGTAAAGGAAAAATTAAATCATTCCAGAATATTGTCATAACTTTATCTTGAAAATATTATACACATGGAGGGATGATTTTCATGAAATCTTCCTTATTATTATGCTTTGTGGCCTACAGTTGGTTCTGATATTGAGAGGGCTCTAGAGGAGGTTAGTCCAAACTTAGGTACTCATGATAAACCTTCTCAATAAATAACATTTTTTTAAAAATCACCAAAGTTGACAAACAAGTGTCTTTTGTTAATTAAGTCAATGTGCAGGATTTCTAACTCTACCTTGAACCTATACAACCATAAACCCAGTTCTGAGACAATTATTTTCAGTACATGGATGGCCAGACAGTATCTGTCTCAGTTCAGGTTGGAAACCTCAAGGATTTTATCCTTAGCTAAATGCCCCTCTGCTTCTTATCAAGAACAGCCAAAAGATAGTACAGACATGAATGAACCCCCTAAAGCAAACCCATCTCAATTATTAGCTAACAGGTTTTGCCAAGTTTTCTTAGTGTTCGAAATGTCAATGTTTAAAAACAGTAGTCATTCCTGCTGAATCTCATGCTGATAGCACAAACCCCGCCTCAACTGAACTCACTAGGGAAATCTTTTGCATACATACATACATAGATACATAGATACATAGATACATAGATACATAGATACATACATATATTTTTCCCTGTTTCTGTTTTACTTCTTTGCTTACCGTTATAAGATGATTAGAGGCCCGATGCATGAAATTCATGCACAAGGGGAGGGGGTGTCCCTCAGCCCAGCCTGCACCCTCTCCAATCTGGGACCCCTTGAGGGATGTCCAACTGCCCATTTAGGCATGATCCCAGTGTGATCGTGCCTAAATGGGCAGCTGGACATCCCTCTTATAATCCAGGACTACTGGCTCACAACCATTTGCCTGCCTGCCTGCCTGATTGCCCCTAATCTCTTCTGCCTGCCAGCCTGATCACCTCCTAACCACTCCCCTGCCAGCCTGACTGCCCCACACTGCCCCCCCTTGCAGGCCTGATTGCCCCCAACTATCCTTTCCTGCTGGCCCGGTCACTCCTTGCTGCCCTCACCTGCTGGCCTGGTTCCCCCCAATTGCCCTCCCCTGCAAGCCTGGTTGCCCCCAACTTCCCCCTTCTGCTGGCCCCATCACCCCTAACTGCCCTCCTTTTCAGGCCTGGTCTCTCACAACTGCTCTCCCCTGATGGCTTGATCACCCACAACTGCCCTCCAATGCTAGCCATCTTGTGGTGGTCATCTTTGACCACATGGAGCAGCCATCTTTGGTGTTGGAGTGATGGTCAATTTGCATATTACCTCTTTATTATATAGGAGGATTGAGGTTAGTCTCTGCTAGACTTTTCAGTGCTGAGCTGAGATAGGTTTCACTAACTTTAATCAAAGTTACATAATCCCAGAACACATGAGCTTCAGTGATGAGACAATGCAAAGCTATGGGTAAGAACACTGATTGTAGAGACACAAGATCTGTGTATACCAATTGCAGTTACATCACTGTGGCCTTGACTGACTCTTTAAATATATTTTTTATTAATTTCAGAGAACAAGGAAGAGGGAGAGAGAGATATAAACATCAATGATGAGAATCAGTGATTGGCTGGCTCCTTTGAGCCCCCTACTGGGGATTGAGCCCGCAACCCAGACATGTTCTCTTGACTGGAGTCAAACCT
This sequence comes from Murina feae, assembly GCA_004026665.1. Lineage (NCBI taxonomy): Eukaryota > Metazoa > Chordata > Mammalia > Chiroptera > Vespertilionidae > Murina > Murina feae. The sequence continues at coordinate 14,750 of PVJC01003369.1, forward strand.
GGGACCCTTTGGTCCACAGCCGACACTCTGTCCAATGAGCCAAACCAACTAGGGCCTGACTGACTCTTGGTGTCAGTTCTTCATTTGTGAAAAATACACGTATTCGTTTAAAAGCATATACATATACATGTAGCAAAGTGCCTGCCACATAATAAGCACCTTTATGCAGAACTATTGTCATCATTATTGTTTGTATCATCACTATCTCACCCTGGTGTCTTCCGATGCACATGAGATAATGCTAGCACAGTTCATCAAATCCCTTGTGGCCATAAGGTATGTTAGCCTGGTGATTAGGAGAGAGTATTTACAGATGATAATTACAGCTGAGGATCAAAGCTCTGCCTTTAACAGGAACACTGGGTAAGCTGGCTGGCCTTCAGGTGGTCCCATTTCCCCATTTGTATGTAGCACAGGGATAGCAACAGATATTTCATAGAACAGGGATCAGCCAATGATGGCCTGCAGACCCAATCTGCACTATGCCCTGATTGTGTGTGGCCTGTAATCTAAGAATTGTTACTATATTATTAAAAGGTTATTATGCTAAGTGAAATAAGCCAGTCAATGAGAGAAAAATGCCACATGATCTCACTCATTTATGGATAATAATGAACATTATAAACTGACGAACAAAAACAGATACAGAGGCAGAGCAGCATCAAACAGACTATCAAACCACAGCGGGAAGGCTGGGGAGGGTTGGCGGGTTGGGGTTAAGAGATCAACTGAAGGACTTGTATGCATGCATATAAGCATAATCAATGGATACAAGACACTGCGGGGTAGGGGAGGTTAGGCGAAGGTCAAGGGAAAAAAATGGAAACCTATGTAATACTCTTTGTAATACTTGAAGCAATAAAACAAAATTTAAAAAAAGGTTAGAAGAAGAAAAAGAAGGAGAAGTAGAAGGAGAAAAGGAGGAGGAGGAGGACAAGGAGCAGCACCAGCAGCACCAGCAGCACCATATGTAGCTGGCAAAACCTAAAATATTTACTATCTGGTCCTTTACAGAAAAAGTTTGCTGATCCCTCTCTTTGAAGTACTGTGAATATTACAGGAGCCAATATTTGAAATTTGCTAAGCAGAGGACTTGGCATAATTATAGTTATTATTCTTGCTACTAACCTTCTAAGCCTTCATCTAAATGTCACAGTAAAGGAAGCAGTAATTCTTCTTGTGCCAAATTTAACTGCTGATGTGGAAATATATGGTGTTCTAAACTCATTAGAAAGAACCTTCCAATAGGCCTCTACTTTTCCTGGTTAAAGAAATATGCTAAATAAGGCAATGGTGGATGTATGATATATCTTTGCCAGGAATTTTTTTGGCAAAAAAGAGTTTAACTGCATTTATGGGAAATTAGTCCCATATAAAAGTTCACCATTCAGGCACATATATTCACATAAACACACACACCACACACACAGAAAATATTGTGGGGACTGTTTTGTGTGTACCTACTGTTTGCTCAATTTTATCATAAGGGATAGTCACATACTACAGGACTCAAAAATAATAAAAGTTTCAAATATGATTTAGTATAATTTTAGCTCTGAGAATGGTTGAACTTAGTCATTGTTGATTGTCTCTCTTGGTGTTTTTAGTAATTGGTACATACAACACAAGACAAGAGAGTGGGAGTTACTTGTTTGTGGGAGATAGTTGTTTCAGAAAATGCATACTCTTAATTCTATCCATAAGGTACAAAGGTAAGAATGAAACAGAGTATGAATAACAAAGATTGAGATAGCTTTTGTAAGTATGGAATGTTCATCTGAACCCTTCCAATTGCCAAATGCAATATGAGCCCATGCTTTCTATTATCAATAGATGGGTGTTCCGTTGACTTTTCTAAAGTCACAAACAAGTCCATAGAGACAGATCTGAAGATAAAGTAGCTAACCAAAATGACAACACATTAATTATTTAACATTATTTGTGACATGAGAGAGAAAATTAATCCATTAAAAAATGAGAATCCATCCTATATAATAAAAGGGTAATATGCAAATTGACCTTAATGGTGGAACGATCAGTCGCTATGACATGCACTGACCACCACGGGGCAGATGCTCAATGCAGGAGCTGCCTCCTGGTGGTCAGTGTGCTCCCACGGGGGGAGCTCTGCTCAGCCACAAGCCCAGCTGATGGCTTTAAGTGCAGCCATGGTGGTGGGAGCCTCTCCTGCCTCCTTGGCAGCACTAAGGATGTCTGATTATGACTTAGGGAGCAGGCCTAAACTGGCAGGTGGACATTCCCCAAGGGCTTCCGAGGTACCAGAGAAATATCTGACTGCCAGCTGAGGCCCAATGCCCTGGGGAGTAGGCCTCAGCTGGCAGGTGGACATCCTCTGAGGGATCCTGGAATGCAAGAGGGTGCAGGCCTGGCTAAATATGTAGCCTTTTTTGTTCTGATTTATCAGTTGGTTTATGTAAAAATAAACAGTTATAAAATAATATAAAAATGATAATGATAATGTTAATATTTGTTGACTACATAGTTAACTCTGAGCTAAATTCTGTTTTTGTCCTCACAACAAATCAGTGGTTACTATTTAGTCAATGAGGAAACTAACTCTCAGTTTAAATTATGTTTTTCACCTCAAATACTCTGCCTCAAATCTGTGGTAGTTTTTTCAGAAAAAATATGACCACTAAATTAATACTAAGGACTTTGATTTAGTTTCCTACTTTTGTAAGGAACTTAATTTCCATATTGGTCTAAAATTAAACAGTTGATATTTGGAAACGTTAGTCATCATGTATCATTAAGTCTAAATATTCTTCTGAGACACCAGAGTTCTAATCAAAACTATAATTTTCTTCTTAAAAAGTTACCTTGCTTAACTTCTCTGTGAAGATAAAGCTATCAAAGAACTGAAAGAAGCAAGCACTACCAAATTTCCTTTAAATTGTCACGTAAAGAAAGATAGGCAAGGTCTACTAAGAGATCGCTTTAATTCTTTGGAGAAGCAAAGAGGTGTTGTGTTTGTAAGGCAAAGGTAGAGCCATCTTGAAAGAAAGTGAAGGCTGTAAATGATGAGCTTTAAAATTTCTAAAGAAAAGGGGAAAACAACGCCACTGCAAAATCATATTTTTCAATTACAAAACCCAAACTATAGAAAGGGTGCAAACTTCTTTTCTGCTTTTGAAATTGGTTTCAACTTTGTTAGAATGAGATTCACTAATGTTTAAACTATTCCAAAGAAAAATTTTGTTATACCTGGTAAATAACTAACAATACTGTGTAAAAACTAACACTACAACAAATACCAAAAAAGGAGAGGACTTAGCATGAAAAAAACTGAGGTAAAAGAGAAATCAGTAAAGCTGTTTTCAAAGTCATGAGAAATTTAATCAAGTATTGTTAGATTAGACATCTCTTTTATTAATTCATCAACAAATATTTATTAACCCTGAATAATGTGTTAAGCCAGTGATTCTCCAGATCTATCTCCCTCAGGCATTTACAGATAAATATCTTAAGATCACTGACTTCCCTTTCTTTTCTGATCCCTTTGTTTTAAATCCAGAAAGACAACATTTCCATCTCCACCAATAATTACTCTAATAATGAGGCATGGATACTGATGAGAGGAGGAAGTCCTCAGATATATTGGGGTGGAAAAAATTTAGTTTCCCTATTAAAAATGTATGTAAAATTTAAAAAAAAAATGATTATGGTGGCACCAAACCCCTCTATAAGATTCCATTCAAATAGGAGAAAGAGGCACACATCTATAAGATTCCATTCAAATAGGAGAAAGAGGCACACATCCAACATATACGTTTACAGTGTGTTCAGTAGTTCAGTGTCATATCAGAGATACAAAGCAACAGAAACAGGAAACAGGCATCTCTTTTATCTTTGAGGGGTGGGGGAGGGGGGTGAAACATCACAAAAGAGATAAACTCCAGCTGGGTCTTAAGTAACAGGACCATTTGGCCCTATTTTTGGACTTCCTGTTTGGGTAGCTCATCTATCCTCAAGAGTCTCAATTTGAATAACAAATTACTTCATCATCCAAATCTTTAAAAGTACATTGGAGTTTGCCTCCAGGGTGAGGAGAGCTTGGGTGCTGCTTTCATTTTCTCTGCATGAAAGAACACAGGGACCACAACAGTTCATTTTGTTGGAATACAAATGGCAAGGAATGAGAAGCGGAGGATGAGATAAGAAAGTAAGCAGGGTATTCCCTGGCTGGTGTGGCTCACTTGGTTGGGCATCATCCTGGGCACCAAAGAGTTGCCAGTTTGATTCCTGGTCAGGGCATATGCCAGGGTTGCTGGCTCAATCCTAGGCAGAGGACAGGAAATTGATGTTTTGCTGTCACATCCATGTTTCCCATTCTCTCCTCTACCTTTCTCTCAAAAAAATATTAATAATATAATAGTAAGCAGGATCAGATTAGGATTGTGTTTTCCAACACGGTTGCAGAACAATTTGTTTAGGGAGTGAAAAAAAAGAATCTTTAGAAAAAGTAGTAATCCCTCTGGGTTTCTCTCTGAAATTGGCATGCTTCTTAGAAACAGTAGAAGCCCCATATATATCTGAAAATCACTCCTTTTAAATGGGTAGCTGACAAGCTGGAAAAGTGACTCTTTTTTCTTTATGTATACATATATTTAATTTGAATAGCTGAAAAGTATTCATTTACAGATGGTAGTTGGTAAGCTGAAAAAGTGAGCTTTATGCATATATTTTCTATATTCCAAATATGAATAATATATGTATTGTAGCCATAGTTAAATGGAGAGGAGACCAAATGATTTCATCAAGGTCACATATGAACTGAAAGAAATGGAACTTAAAAGAATTCTAATCAGCACTTGCTCTTCATCATCCTTGATATGTTCCTTTTTAAATCTAAGCTCAAAAAGAGGTTTTTTTATTTCATTTTATTTTAGAAAACAGCTATTATTGTTTCTATAAGGCATTCAGAAAAATCCAATGAATAGCTCTTCAATTTCTCCTCAGTGGCCTGACATAAAACTATTCATGTAAAATGCATTTATCGCATAGGAATTTTTTTGAGCTGCTTAGGCATGAAAAGAGGTTAGGAAGTAAGTTATTCATGTGGAAGTAATTTTAATGGCAATAAGTGACTTTCACTAGAAAATTTGCACTTAAGATCTATGCTCAAAATGGTCATTAGTTCACAAGCAAACATGACAGAAAACTGAAGGAGCCATCACCTACGGGTTTACCTCATTTACCTCCAGGACTTACAAATGAGCAAGTGCCTCTTGGAGTTCTGCTACCCTATTCTTTAAGTCAATCAATCATCCCAAGTACATCTGAATTCCTCTTCACTACGAATATCTCCACAGGCAAGAGAACAATCACTTTCCTTTCCTTTCCAGGAACTTCAGTAACAGGAAGCTTTTATTTGTTTCAAATTGAAAGAAGCAGACAACGAAGAATGAATCACGGCTATTCAATTAGCATTATCTCAAATGGATGCATGGGAAAGCATCACACTCATTATTTAGAAAGAGACAGGTGCTCTTTACAGATTAATCGGTATAAAGACCAACCAATTTGGTTTTTTCCAAAAGCACTACAAGCCAAAATTTCTTTCCTGTTCTGAATATATCAGTAAAGGACACGCAGATGTATAAACTCTTACAGTGGAAAATAATACTAAAGATAGCATGCTGTAATAATTCATCCCCTTACACTTTAACTTGTAAGAATGACATGACCCAGTGGCAAATGTTCAGGTCACCATGATCCTTCCACCACCACTGGTAAACAAGTTTGTAAGTAGATGTAATCACTACATGACATCTTGTATATTCTCAACAAACCTAGGTCACATGTTTAAGACTCTTGTAACTACGGAAATAAATATGATTGACCTGGTTCTTTGAAGGTAATATAACCATATTAACTATACTAGATCTGCAAAATAGGTTATAGCATCATGGAGCTGGCACCTAGCATTCATTTTTTTTTTTTTTTTTTTATAAAATGGATTTGCCATGATTCAATGTGCTGATCATTATCTACTAAGGATTTATTCTACCTTCCCCAGCTCTTCGGTGTATTTTAAGTATTTTTTACTTAAATTTAAATTAATTTTCTTTTTAGAAATTGCAGGGTGATTCAACAGCAGGTTTACAATTGTATGTTAGAGTTTATTCTTGTATTACTATTTATTAATTAATGTATTCTTTTCCATATGAACAACTACAAACCTAATTTTGCCTCACCTTGTATGGAAAATATATTCCCATTGATAGTACACATTTAGGTGAAATTATTACTATGCATTATTTATGCTGTAGACTACATGTTGAGGTCATATTTCTCATAAGTTTCATAGGGTTCTTCATAAAAGCAATACAGAGTTAAGAAGATACACTATAGGATTTAATTTATTGTTTTTAAGTTTTGGAAATAGCGAGTAGCTGTGTGAAGAACAGCCTGAGTGGGAATGCTGGAGTGTGCTGACACAAGGCTGGGAATTCAGTTAGTTCTTGCAAGAGAAAAGGCAAGTGACTTTGGCAACCTGGTCCAATAGTTCTGCTTCTCAGACTCCAAATACTCAAAGGAAAACCTTACGCGGCACTCATTCTCAGCAGGTGAAATCCTGGAGGATGGCAAGGTTTCAGATTATTGATGTGGATGTGTTCACGTGATTATAATACCATAATGGCACACCCCCACCACACACACATTCCAATCTATAATAATGAAAGCATAATATGCAAATCGACCTAATGGCCGAACAGCGGGACAACTGTCCGGACAACCTTCCAGACGAAGCTGGGGCTGCAAAGGCCTACTCTTGCATGAATTTTGAATATTGGGCCTCTAGTAGAGAACAAAAGGGTTGAACTGAACAATGACAGCGAGGTGCAAAGGGGGATTTCATGATCTGTGACATAAAAAAATCTAACATGCCAGATATTTAAGAGAATGGATGCAAGCTGGGTGTTTTGCTGTGTCAACACTGTCTAGCTTTTGTTTTGCTTATTTTAAATAATATGGCCAATTCATTCATTCAGTGCTGTCCAAGTAATTCACGATTGCATGTAGCCAACTTGTCATAGGAATTCTGTGATATTCCAAAATTTTCATTTAGAACTATAAGTGTTTATAACGAAGATATGTGTTAAATTATGGGCAACTCATTTCCTATCATGTCATAGTATAAATAGCTTATTCATTTTAAAACCAGGAATTTAATGTGTTCTTTTTTAAATTATTGATTTTAGAGAGAGAGAGGAGAAGGGAGATGGAGAGATGGAAACATTGATGAGAAACATCTACTGGCTGCCTCCATTGGGGCATCAAGCCTAAGACCCAGGGATATGCCCTAACTAGAAAAGGGACCTGTGACCTTTTGGTGGTATTGTTGTAATGTACCTCACAAATCACACAAGGACACCCCAGGAAGTCAAATTAAGGAGTCACATTTATTGCAAATCCGGGACTACGAAGGGGAATTTTTCTCTCCAAATGTTGCAGTGATAAGATGGCCACAACACCAGACTTACATAGGCAAAAATCACAAAGGTATCGATTACATCTTTGGATTTGGAATGAGGAATCTGGTTTGCACAAAGCTGTTACAGAAGAAGAATTGAGCATGTTAGTTAAATTATAGTTTTAGGTCTTGGGACCACTGAGTTGACAGAAACACATTATCTGGAGCCTTTGAGGCAATTTAGAGTAATTGTGCTGTCCTGGTATTGGGACCACTGAGTTAAACGGAACGCATTATCTGTGGCCACTGAGGCAACTTAGGATAATCGTGCTGTCCTGGTTCCCAGGTACAGAAGAATGTGCTTTCCACAACCAGTGAGATCACAATCAATGGGATATTCAAACCACCAACAGTCAAGGATTCAATCAATTGGGATAGCATACATAAATTCAGAAAATCAAAGTAACTTCTCTATTGTTAAATAAAACAAGTACAGAAGCCAAACAGCAGGGTTAAAGTTAAACTACAGTTTCTACCTGAGATGAATGCTAGCATACTTCACTATGCTCAAACAACTGAGCCACACTGGTTAGACAAAATCAGAAATTTAAATTTAAATATGTAGGGCAGGTCAAAACTCACAAGCATAAGGATAATCTGGATTGACCAAGGAAAAATAAAAAGTTAAGCTAACTTAGCTTTGCTGTAATGATCTTCCAAAATGATTAAAATGTGTCTTAAATGTTTTAGTGCTTAAGCATTCCCATTTAGATAGAAAATTTAGTTATTATGAATGACTCATTTTCTGAGGAATTCAAATAGGAAAACTTTCATTCTATTTTTTTATTGATTTTTTTACAGAGAAGAAGGGAGAGGGATAGAGAGTTAGAAACAGTGATGAGAAAGAAACATTGATCAGCTGCCTCCTGCACACCCCCTACTGGGGATGTGCCTGCAACCAAGGTACATGCCCCTGACCAGAATCGAACCTGGGACCCTTGAGTCTGAAGGCCGACGCTCTATCCACTGAGCCAAACCAGTTAGGGTTTTTTGTTTTTCTTTTTAATTCTATTTTTAATAATAGTTGCTGAGAAAAGGGCATGGGTCATTTATGCATTTGCACTTTACCAGTTGTCTATGCCAGTTCTAATTATGCAACATTTTTTTAGTGTCTTTTTGGAACCTTTAGAATTGGAGTTACATAATGTATGATCTAGTATATAAACATATTTTGGCAAAAGTGAAAATAATGAAAAATTACTGTAAATATACCTGACTGGTAATGAAAACATTTCATTTCTTTAGAGAATTCTTTGAAAGCAGATAATCAGTTATTTTTACTATGAAGTATCAATTAAACATTTAAAGTTCAAACTTGTCATTCAAAAGAAAGCTTACTATACTATTACTTGGCAATAATATTTTGAGCATAATTAGAAAATCTAAACAAACAGTAGTATACTTTAACTTCTAAAGAAAAAAAAGGCTTAAGAAGAATAAGATTATCATATATAATTTTTCATATACTTGATAATCCCTACAAAAAGATTGTGGAATCTGAGATCTTCCTTTGTAAGACACAAAGCAATTACTTTACTCAGCACATTTGGCAATAATTGGTCTGCTTTTAAGTGTGTCATTAAAACCCTTATAGTATATTAATTCTCTCTGGGAGTTTCTCCTTTTGTGAATAAAGACCAATGGATATCCATATTTTTCCTTGTATCGTTCAGTTAACACTGTTCCAAAAAAACACAAATTCAAATAAATAAATACATACTTTGCATTACAATAGTAGGTATAATCTAAAATCTAATGCATAATTATCTTAACAAAAACATTTTAAAAATAAGTGAAAAACTAAAGTCTAAATAAGTAGCAAACTTTAATGCATGCATTTATGTCATACATGTATGAATTTCTAATATCACGGCTCCTATTAAAATTCATAAAGCCCTGGCTAGGTAGCTCAGTGGGTTACAGCATCGTCCCCATATGCCAAGGTTGTGGGTTCAATCTCTGGTTAGGGCACATAAAAGCATCAACCAATGAATGCATAAATAAGTGGTCCAACAAATTGATCTCTCTCTCTCTCTCTCTCTCTCTCTCAAATTAGTAAATACAAATATTAAAGTTTATTCGAATGTTTCCTATTCTCTACTTCAATTTAAAAAGTTAGGAACTGACTTCATTTAAAATCCCAGAATTTTATTCATTTTAAGTTTTAAAACATAGATTTGTATAGACATATAGTTCCGGGAGGCATGGTTCTATAGTTCATCTAAATAAGTCATACTTTGGAAAGCTCTAGTTGGTTTTCTTAACTGTAAACTTTTAAAAGAAGGATGTGGATGCTTTACACTCTCAGTCTGCATTAAAGCGGCTTAGTAATCAGAACAAAGTCAGATGTAAATGGAAATCCTGGCTCTTAAGCTTACGAGTTATTTAAGCTTTTAACTCCCAGTTTCTTTATCTGTAAAATGGGAAAAATAAAACTATAAAGTTCCCTGGAAAAGCTCAGTGAATTTTAGTGGTTACTGTTGATGACAGCCCAATTGCGCCTTCACTGATCACATTATAACTTTATGTTGTGCCTAGTGTTGAAAATGAAAGGAGACAAGGAGATAATGAGTCTAAAAACCATGTCATAAAATACATGTTGGAAACTAAGGATGCACAGACGATAGGAGACTGAAAATGGAAATTATTAAATTTGTGATGGGCTATTATATTTAAAGGGAAGCTGATTTATTGTATCCTAATCTAAAGGGAAGTAGAAAAAAATAACTGTACAGAGAAAAATATTGATTCAGTCTAAGGAAGAACTTTTTACACTGAATAAATTCTCAACAATTCAATCCATTCTCCAAAAATGGAACCTATAGCATACAATGCAGAAAGAGGGTAACCATCTGCACAGAAATTACAACAGGTATTTCTGTATAGGGAGAAGGGCTGAAGAGAATAACATTTATCATTTTCTCACCTCTAATATTTGATAACTCAGATAAATAATTTTATAATATTCTTATTTATAGAAACAGGTCCTGTCAAAAATTGTGGCCAGATACAAAGTCACGTATATGCATTTTAGCTTCATTACTTTTGTCACTTTATTTCGTCTTTACTCTTTCTTAGTTTTTCTCAAGTTTAATTCATGTGATGGTATCTGTTTTATGTGCCAGTGTAAGATTTTCTGAATTTTTTTGGGAACTATTGTATATATTGCTTGTGGTGATGAGATTATGACTGTGTTTGTCAAAATTTATAGAAATCTAAACAAAAATGGGTGACTTATAATACATAAAACTTATACTTTGTTTTTAAAATATGAAAAAAACATTTTAGGAGTAAGGTCTTAATAAAAAAATAAAGAAAATATGTCTTAAGGAGTTCTGGCAAGCTTTTAATTAATGGTAAACTGAAAGAAAAACAGAATTGTTTTGACTGGGTTTTGCTTTGTATATTACAATTTACTAGCATGGTTTTCTCCCTTCACAGATATAAACTAATACTGAAATCCCCCCAATCATTCTTTATGTTGTTACTCCATTGTAGAGTAAAGAATATACAATAAAATGTCAAAGAACATGGTGCTAGATATGATCGGGCAAAATATTAACCGGAATTTACTATCATATGTGCCTATGCTTTTTTTACTCATTACTTTTATATTTACTAAATGTTGGAATGTTTGAAAAATAATGTGAGAATAATTGGATAGTTTTACTGAATTGTAGAATGTCTAAAATACCTAAGTAGTGAAGAGCATATGCAATTAGTAGAAAACAATAATTCATCTTAGGTGACATCCAATTAAAGATAAATTACACCTTCCATTATATTAATGAGTTATTCACAAATTTTGTCACTTACAGGATAAAACAGCAACCCCTTGCCTCTAACCACCTCCCAGGGTATACCTAGTACAGGAAATTTGAAATGTTAATACACATTTATTTTAATTAATTAATTTCTGTGCCAGATTTCCCTTCACTTTTTGTATTCTTATAAATGCCATCAGTATTAGCACACCACTTTTTGTGAGTTTTCTTTTCTCTGAAGAAACTCATGTAATCAGATTAAGACTTCGCAAAGATCTAATTTTTGTTTTTGTTACTGTAAAATGAGTCTTTAAATATGAAATATTTGCTTTCATCAATAAATTAATAAACTTGTTCTAAATGTATGGATTATTACAATTATTATGATTGCTTGGGATAACACATGATAAATTCCATTCTTTTTTTTTTTCAAAAAGCTAATGGGTCTTAAAGTCAAATCTAACTATAAACTGAGAAATTATGCTACAATAAATGTGTGAAAGCATAATGAGCAAGTATTAGAATATTTTTCAGACTGAAACTAATTTAGGGCAAAAACTCCTATTTGTTCATAAGTTTATTTGTTGGAAAGAACTACAATTTCTGAATTCAATGTTCATATTTTCCAATATCAAATTCTTTCTAGACAGGTGATTTGTTTAAAAAACAAAAGCAAACAAAGCTATGGGTAATGTAATACATTGTTGGTCAAATATTTTACATCTCCTTTCTTTCCCATCGTTCCTTATGTCTTTAAAATTTTTAAGCATTATTTCGTCATTTAATGAAAGTTTTCTCTATTCTTTCTCTATTTGGTTAATTCATTTAAAGTCTGTGTCCTCCACTGGACTGAATTTATTTTGGGCAAGAGTCACATTTTATATATGTTACATCCACACAGAGATCCCACCAAATAACCTCACTCAAAACAAAATGAATGAATCAATGCATTAATGCTTAAACTTTAGGAAGAAGAATAAAAGAACTATTTACCAAATGCTAAGTGATGACTGCTTACCACAGCCCAAACCTTACACATTTCTAATAAGTAGAAATTGGCCTTTCTGGAAAAACAGCCAAAACAACATTGAGTAGCTTTCTATAGGGTGTTTCCCTAAAAATGTATATACACTGTAACAGATGATAGCTCAATTTTGAAAATGAAAAGCATTTTAATAAACACTGCCTTTATAAATACTCAAAGTATGTGTATACTCTTTTTGGGAAACTCTATATTAGCAAGAATGCGGATATGTATCAGTAGAGACACAAACTAACATTCTACAGATAAAGCTATCAGTATTATTCAGCTAGTAATAAAACTATCCTAAGTATATAGCCTTCCAACTAATAAAGAAAAAAAAAAAAAACTCTGTTGTCCAACCATGTAACACTAAAAATAATTGGATGGTTTTACTGAGTTGTAGACTGTCTGGTGCATGGATTCGTGCAACAGTGGGGTCCCTCGGTGTGGCCTGCAGGGATCAGGCTGAAACCGGCAGTCCAACGCCACGTGCTGCTCCTGCCTGCTGCTCCCACTTATCCCGGTCCCGCTGTGCCTGCTGCGGGCTCATGCCCAGTCACTTCCAATCAGGAGAGTCTCGCACCACCAGAGGGGTGAGCTCTGCCTCTGGCGCCAGTCAGTCAGCTGAGCAGCACTCCCGCTGTGGGAGCACACTAACCACCAGGGAGCAGCTCTTGTGCTGAATTTCTGCCCTTTGGTGGTCAGTCCATGTCATAGCCACTGGTCATCCAGTTGCTTAGGCTCTTATAAATATAGACTAGAGTCTCAATGCACGCAATTCATGCCAAGTAGGCCTTCGCAGCTGTAGCTGCCTTGGCCCTCACAGCCCCGGCTTAATCTGAAAGGTCTTCTGAAGAGTTATCCCATTTGTTCAGCCATTCAGTCAATTTGCATATTATGCTTTTATTATTATAGATTATTATAGCCTAGAGGCCCGGTGCACAAAAATTTGTGCACTTGGGGCTTCCCTCAGCCCGGCCTATGCCCTCTCACAGTCTGGGATACTTTGGGAGATGTCTACCTGCTGGCTTAGGCCCACTCCCCAGGGGATCAGGCCTAAACTGGTAGTCAGACATCCCTCTGGCAGCCTGGAAGCTCTTGGATGTAACATGTCCACTTGCCAGCAGGGAGCAGGCCTAAGCTGCAGTTGGACATCCTTAGTGCTGCTGAGGAGGCAGGAGAGGCTCCCGCCATCACCACTGTGCTGGCAGGTGTCAGCCTGGATTGTGGCTGAGCAGAGCTCCCCCTGTGGGAGTGCACTGACCACCAGGGGACAGCTCCTGCATTGAGTGTCTGTCCCTGGTGGTCAGTGTGTGTCATAGTGACCAGTCATTCCCAGTGGTTCTGCTGTTAGGGTCAATTTGCATATTACCTTTTCATTATATAGGATTACACACCCAGTATCACTGAGTCTCAGTATCAGGAGATGTGCTAACACTTTTACTATTACAGATTATGTGGATGGCCACAAAACAGTGCCAGGGAAAAAACAATTTCCTTTCAAGGAATTTTTAAAAATGGTATTCTAAAAGTTCCAGTCTTCCCTTATAACCCATGGTTTTACTCCAAAAACATTACACTAAATTAATGTTAGCAAAAGAGTTTTCACTAAAACCATTAAGAATAATCAAGGCCCTAACTGGTTTGGCTCAGTGGATAAAGCGTCAGCCTGCAGACTCAAGGGTCCCAGGTTCGATTCTGGTCAAGGGCATGTACCTTGGTTGCAGGCACATCCCCAGTGGGGAGTGTGCAGGAGGTGGCTGATAGATGTTTCTCTCTCATCAATGTTTCTAATTCTCTATCCCTCTCCCTTCCTCTCTGTAAAAAATCAATAAAATATATTTAAAAAAAAAAAAGAATAATCAAGCACCATGTGAAGGATAAAGCCACTGTAGTACAATCAGTTACTATAAGAAATCTCTGCTAATGCTAGTAATAACACTGCCTTGATGAGATTTTACTTGGTTAAAGAAAAAGAGAGATGAAAAGAATTACTTGAGTTTATTCAGATAATTCCTGGAACAGACTGACTTCTGGTTTCCACTACAAGTTAGCTATACTATCACTCAATAGGCAGTCAAGCCTTAACTCAACATGGATGGAGTTAGGTTTCAAACCATTATTTTGTTTTCATGTTAGGAGTTGATAATAATTCTGAAATGATGTTTAGACTTTAATAACATTGCTATTGACTTCATATGAAAGGTGTCAAGTCACTGAGTTCTTGATGCAAATCCTGCAAATTCTGCATCATTTTTGAAATGACCAAAATTAAGAAAGGAGAGCATTGCTGAAATAAAATTGACTGAATTAAATGTTTTAAAATTAGTTCCACTGGCATGGCTCAGTGGTTGAGCATCTACCTATAAACCAGAAAGTCCTGGTTCAATTTCCAGTCAGGGCATATGTCCAGGTTTTGGGCTCAGTCTCCAGTATGGGGCATATAGGAGGCAGTTGATCAATGATTCTCTGTTATCATTGATGTTTCTGTCTCTCTCTCTCTCTCTTTCTCTGCCTTGCTGAAATCAATAAAAACAAATTTGAAAAAACATGTTTTAAATTAATATTTTATTAAAAAATGTGATTTGTCTTCACACTGTGTTTCCTAACCACCTGTTCTTGCTCCCTATAGGGAGAATGAAATATGAATACTCATACACAGATTATAAAGACAGCTCTTTTTTTTTTCTCTTAAATTGACTTTGGAGAGGGAGAAAGAGAAAAAATCAATGATGAGAGAGAATCATTGATTAGCTGCCTCCTGTGCAACCCTCGCTGGGGATCAAGTCCCTAACCTGGACATATGCCCTGACTGGGAATCAAAAGGAATCAAACTGTGACCTCCTGGTTCATAGGTCAGTCAACCACTGAGCCATACTAGCCAGGCTGAAGACACCAATTGATTTAGCTCCTAAACCCTCTTATTATTTATCAACAATATCTATCTATCTATCTATCTATCTATCTATCTATCTATCTATCTATCTATCATCTATCTATCTATCTATCTATCTATCTATCTATCTATCTATATCTATCTTCTATCTATCATTTACCTTCCTTCTAGCCACTTATGCATTTTAGCACTTGTATGTCACTTAATCATGTTCCATTCATTGTTTTAGGTAATCTATTATATAATCTATACATATAAAAGCCTAAGTGGCCGAATTTCCGAATGGCCATTTGATCGGTTGCTAGGACATGCAGGAGGTGCCCCCGGGTAGGGTGATCAGGGCACTCCCACAGTGAGAGTACTGCTCAGGTGACTGAGGGGCGCCAGATGCTGAGCTCATGGTTGGTGAGCACAGCTGTGGCAGCAGGAGTCCCCCCCCCCCCTCCAAGGAAGTGTACTATAAGCAGCTGTGAGGGCAGGCGGAGCAGGGCTGGGATGAGCAGAGCGGAGCAGCAGGTCACCAGGCCTGGGCTCAAGCTCTTCCCAAGCTGCCAGCTGCTTTGCATCCCTTGGGGGATGTTGGACTGCCGGTTTTGGGTTTTGGCCTGATTCCTGCAGGCAGTCCAGCATCCCCCAAGGGGTCCCAGATTGGAGAGGGCACAGGCCAGGCTGAGGTACGAGTTTACGAATATTAATACACTTACTTTTCTTAACAAACCTGAGAAATAATAGTACCTACTTTTATAATTCCCATTTTACAGATGAGGATACTGATGCAAAAAGAGGCCAAGTAATTTGCCCAAAGTCATAAACTAGTAAGTGAAGGAGCCATTTTCAAACCAAATTATTACATTTCACAGCTTTTAGCTAAATACCTTGATCCCCCAACCTTTCACCAAATGGATCATACATACTTCCCTGAATATACAAACCAAACTAGGCATCCTTCACTGGGCAAACTCTCACACAGTCACATTCCTCAGAAAAGTTGGTGCCAAGAAGTTCTGAACCAAATTCTTAGGAAATGGGTTGACCAAATGGAAATAGCATGAAATGTTGTCCTTTATTCAAGAAGCCTTATTAGCATCTTCCTCCTGCTCCTCCTTGTCATCAATACAGTTGAAGACTTCATTCATCTTTCCCACCCCACTCCATATCCCAAACTCTTCATATAAATTTAATCTGTGCCCCCTCCGCCCTGCCCTGCCCTGCCTCAATCCTGAAAGCTTGTGAAGATAGGCACTGATTGTGTTTGGGTCACTGCCTCGCCAGTATATTTTGCAGTGACTGAAAAAAGATATGTCAACTAATAGGTATTTGCTGGCTGAAAATAAACTAGTTTTTTTTTTTTTTTTTTTTCACATGAACAATCTTCTCATTTTAGCAATCTTCTCAATCTAGCAATCTTCTCATTTTGAAATTATATAATAAACAAACTTAAACAGAGGACTTTACTAATACATTTATCTATGTTAGATTTCATCTTTTCCATTTTAGATCATCAATACAGACTGCCCAGAGCAATTTGATTCCTGCTTTTATCATCTGGTCTATTAGTAAATTCATTCTCAGCAATCAGTCATGTAGCAATGCAAATTGTCACATTTTCTATATTTTCATCAAAGCTACTGATTAAAACTATTAAGGAGGTCCAGTGGTGTTGCTCAGTCCAGGAGCATGGACCTATGAACCAGAAGGTCACAGTTAGATTCCAGGTGAAGGTACACACCCCGATTGTGGGCTTGATCCCCAGGAGGGGGCATACAGGAGGCAGCTGATCAATGGCTCTCTCTCATCATTGACGTTTCTGTTCTCTCCCTCTTCCTTCCTCTATGAAATCAATAAAAATATACTAAGTAGGAAAGGGCCAATGACAAAGCTTGTTTCATGCCCAGAAAATCACCTTCTAAGCTGACTCTGATTAATCAACATATTGTTAATCTCACTGGGTAATTCAAGCCACTTATGAAGACATTACATTTTATTAGGTCAACTCATATGAAACATATTTTTATATATCAAAACTGCCAAATACTAGCAATTTTATATAACTTAACATTTTCCAATCCAATCCACATTGCTTTAATTTAACAGTGTCCTATAAGAATTTACAAAATACCCCATTTAAATGAAAGGCAATCCATGTCAAGAATGACTTTTGCAAGGTTCATTATTTTATTTATTTATCAATGTTTATTATTTATTTGGTAAATTTTATAAAAAAGCTAAACAAACTGGTTACTTGGCATTGTGGTAGGCAATTAGACAAACATGAGAAGAGAAAGGATGATGGGCCGGGTACAAAAGTTACCAGGTGGAAAGCTCTGGGCGCCTAGCAATGGGAAGAAGGAGGAAAATGAGGACCTTGCCCCCAGGGTGACCTGTGTTCCCCTAGAATATTGCTGGTCATGTGGTTTCAACCCCCTGACCTTTCCTATCTCCGGCCATGAAGTTTGGACCCTCTCCTGACCTCTTCTCCCCTGGCATTCTGCTAATCATGTGTAGACCCTCTTAGAGGAGGAACAAGGGGGCCAGAGAATAGCCTCATAGATCCCCACACAAGCTCTTGGATGGCTGCTCCCTTAAGCATTAAGCCCTAGAAATAACATCTAGGCCTCAGTTGTGTTTCAGCTCCAGATCCAGAAAGCAGGGAAACCTAACTAAGGAACTCATAGCTGACATCAGCGCCCATGGCACTGACTCATGACCTCCAGCCGTGGCAATGACCTATCAGTGGAGACAAGACCCTGAAAGAATACACCTGGAAAGCTAATAAATATTCTATTGTGATCCTCCCCTGGGACCTCCCTTAAAATCCCCATCCTTAAAAGCCCTTAGGTCAGGATGAGGACCCAGCAAGACTCTCTCTATGGAGCACATCCCTGCCTTTCCTCACTCCTTTCCCCCAGGTATTTTCCTTGCCTCCCTCTTTCCCCTAAGCCTCAAGGACCCTTCTTTTGTCTCTGTAATTTGTTTCCTGAGCCAATTTCTTATATGCATGACTCACTTCTTCTACCTCTGTGACTTTCTAAATAAACTTTCTCTTACAGCTTGAATTTGACACTGAATTCTCTCTTAGCCAGAACTCAAGTACGGAGGTTGCTGAACTGAGGTCTAACACCTGGTTCCCTATTACTGCCAAGAGCATGACTTTATTCAAGTGTGTTGTTTCTCTGACTAAATTATAAGTTTATTACCTATGGGACAAGGTCCTTATTTTATCTCCTATAGCATTCAGTGAAGTATTGTGGATATGATAGACATTCACTAAATGTCAAATAAATAAAATCAAATACTTTGAGTGTGGTCACAACTCATCCAACAAAGAATCTCTTTTGAGAGGCTTCATAAATGATTTCCTGGAACCATCTCTTTTCAAAATATCTCCTATAACTAATCTATTTTCTCTTGGCTTTAATAACTTTTGGCATTTCCCACTCAAATGAGATTCATATTTGACATTTATAAACAAGAAAAAAAAATCCCTTTTCCTCATTAAAAGCAACCTTTCGGGGCTATGGGAACTGAATATATACTGAATCACCTAGTTGGCCTGGCCCAGACAGGAAGACACAGCTGATGGCATATGACAAAAGAATAAAGCAACATTGCCTGCCACAGTTATAATGAAACCCCAAGATGAGTTATAATAGTATGCCCTAGGTTACTAATCTCAAGAAATGTAAGTTTAACCGGTTTGGACCTCAGGCAGAATTGATGCCATGTTAAAATACTCTGATGTTAGCATTTTTATATCACTGTATCAAATACCATATGACACTCTAATACATGGCCAACATTTTTTTTTAAAGCAAAATACAGAGTTCTTAAGTGAGCTTATGAAACAGCGAAGTCACTTACAATTAGAGGAAAATATCAGCAGTGCTTATGGGATTCTTTCCAATTATGGATTTCTTAGTGTTTGAATTAAGACTTCGTTAGCTCTAAAATGAAGCAGACTAACACACTCAGACTATGTCTGTCAATATTTCTGGGCTGGAAAGCTCATGTAATTCCAGGATTCTTGGTAAGCTGTCTGACTCGTTTACTGGCAGTGTTCTTTTTCTATCAGAGAGAATTTATTATTAAAAGATGATTACTTACATTTTATTTAAAAAAAATATGCCATTTTCTACCCATGTAGTAGTTTATGTTATGAGGAAAAACAAAACAAAATGTGGAAATTACATAGACTGTTCTCGATATGTGAATGAGTATTTGTAGCAGTCTTAAAATCAAATGTCAGAGGATTCGAACGTGAATTTTCTTGTAATCTGATCATTTCCCCCATTTTTCTGAGGTGTATTATGTTTATCCATAGCTGACTACTATAATATTAAATATACTATAATTTTAATATACTTATTAAAACCCATCACTTGAAGTCTTGCTCAGTATTACTAAATTACTTCTTCATTACCATAAGCATGCTGCTAAGACACACAACTGTCATAAACTTTTTAAAATGAATAAACAAAATAGTGTAATACAAACAATGATACAGCTGCTCATGGTTTATATAGCTCAACAAATAGTGGCCAAGTGCTACAGGCTGAACAAGTGAATATTATTCCTTCTCATGAGTTGAAAAAGAAATAAATCTAGCATAAGCTGTACATGTCAAAATAACAGAGAACTCATGTATTTAGAATGCAGACGGCGTTGCACCTCTATCTATAATACCCATCAGTACTCTGCCAAATGATAACTATGTTCTACTCATCCCTTTTCAAGCAGTATAATCATTCCACATTAATATTAAAAATGGCTTCTAAGCCCTAGCTGGTTTGGCTCAGTGTTTAGAGCATCGGCCTGAGGACTGAAAGGTCCCAGGTTTGATTCTGGTCAAGGGGACATGCTTCAGTTTTGGGCTTGATCCCCAGTAGGGGGCATGCAGGAGGCAGCCAATCAATGATTCCCTCTCGTCATTGATGTTTTTGTCTCTCTCTCCCTTCCTATCTGAAATCAATAAAAATATATTTAAAATAAAAAAAATGGTTTCTGAATTTAAAAAATTTCAATTTCATCACCTATTCATTCTAATTCACTTCAGCTCTTGAGTACAGAGATGAACACAAAATTGAGAATTCAGGAAGTACTTGTTAACATAGTAGATTATGTAAAACTAGAGGCCTGGTGCACAAAATTCATGCACTGGGGGAGGGGAGTCCTCCGCCCAGCCTGCGCCCTCTCACAATACAGGCCTCCTTGGGGGATGTCTGACTACCAGGGAAGAGGGGAGGAAGGAGAGAGAGACAGAGAGAGAGAGAGAGAGAGAGAGAGAGAGAGAGAGGAAACAAAGACTCCAGACTCTTTGTTTTAAAGCACAAAACTTTGCTTTCCCCATGGTTACTGCATGTATAAACACAGACCATCATGTATTTCAAGCAACATGTATTAGGGAAGGAGAATGCAGCCTTAAAGCAAAGGGTGGGGGTGTCAGAAGTGAGTAACTCCTTTTATCCCACAGTTGAAGCTCCTCAGGGGCCTTCCTGTTTGCAAATCCACATTTATCTCTTGGTATATGGGAGGTTAGGGAGCTCAGCATTATCCTGGGAGGGGAAGGTCATGGGGACTGCACCCATGGTACTCACCCCAAGTTTCATTTCCTCACCCTCCTGGGTTGCTTTCCACCCTACCACTTATCCAGTTAATGGGATTGGTGGTCTGCAGCTAGACCTCTCCAAGCAGAGAGCGCACTGTACGCCAGGTGGTTCACCTCTGAGGCCTCTGCGTCCATGCCCCACCCTCGCCAGCTTCCTGCCTGTAGGCAGCAGTTTGGGGTGTTCCACCCCACTGCATGCCAGACTCAATTTGACTGGGTGCAGGCAGAGATTGGGCAGCTCCATGGCAGGTGGCCCCACGGCTAGCGCCTTTGAATTGCATGCTGCTGGGGGGAGGGAGAAAAAAAAGCCTCCCCAGAAAGAGGCTTTTCAAAAGCCTGCAGGGACCAGGAGGTTGGCCAGCCAAGAAGCTGGCCCGGCCCCAATTGCACCCACCTTGGGCATGGTGTTGCCCACATCCGCTGCCACCCACCATGGCTTCTCCATTCCCCATCAGGCGATCAGTGCCTGCCAGCCAGGGAGAGGGACCAGGAAGTTGGCCAGCAGGCCGCGATCAGGCAATCGGGTGGTCAGTGTGGGTCATAGCAAGTGGTCATTCTGGTGGTTCAGTTGTTCCACTGTAATGGTTGCTTAGGCTTTTATATACATAGACTAGAGGCCCAGTGCATGAAATTTGTTCATGGGGGGGGGGCCGTGCCCCTCAGCCCGGCCTGCACCCTCTCCAATCTGGGACCCTTAGACTTCCCTCTTGTAATCTGGGACTGCTGGTTCCTAACCACTCACCTGCCTGCCAGTCTAATCCCCCTAACTGCTCTCCCCTGCTAGCCTGATCTCTAACTGCTCTTCCCTGCTGACCTAATCCCCCTAACTTTTCTCCCCTGCTGGCCTGATTCCCCTCACTGCCTCTGCCTTGGCACTGCAATATGGCTTTGTCCTGAAGGACATCCAGAAGACATTCAGGCTAATTAGCCTATTACCCTCTTATTAGTATAGATATTTAGACTTACACATAAAATAATTTAGAAAATCTAAAAGATATCTTAATTATCTAATATAAAATATACTTAGAGAATAAAATAGATAATGATTATGGCTATTAGTGAAATAAGAACTGGATCCATCTTTCAGATTTTTCTTTTTCCTATAGTTCAGAAATACAAACACTTCCAAAGTGTGTGGGGCTTTACAGCATTTTATTGCTTGACTATTTCATATTAAATAAGAACAAGAGCAGAATTGCTCTACATCCTAATTGCAATAGAGGACAATCTAAATAAATAAATCAAATTTCACATAACCTAAATGAATTTCTGTATTTTCTAAATTGGAGAAAGAATGGGCATACAATTTTTAAAAATTAAAGGAAATTGAACAAAACCTCTTTGGAACAAAACTACTAATCGCCCTAATCAAGGACACAGATATTTCTAGGGGTAACTCTAATAATACATATTAAAAAAAAAAAAAAAAGAAGTGAAGCGAAAATTGAACATAAAGTTTCTCATAAAATGGTTATTTCATTAAGTAAGTTAGCAGTTAGTTCCATGCACAATTTTAATTTAAAAATTAAAAAGATAAAAATTTTTGAGTCTTTTTAAAGCATACTATAGTGTTTAACAAATTCATATTTGAAAGCGTGCTTTTAAATTTTACAGTCTTATTGGATCAGAGCCACCAGATGTTTCTGTCTTAAGAGAGAAAAGGAAGAGCAGCAGAGGGCTGGGCCAAATAAAGGTTACACATCAGCCTCAGTCAGGATGGGCACACTCTCTGCATTTCCTCAGATCTCAGCTGGCAGAGCTGCTTACCATTCATGCT
Source organism: Murina feae (assembly GCA_004026665.1). Taxonomy (NCBI): domain Eukaryota; kingdom Metazoa; phylum Chordata; class Mammalia; order Chiroptera; family Vespertilionidae; genus Murina; species Murina feae. The sequence goes on from PVJC01003369.1 coordinate 37,314, forward strand.
GGCCTTGAATAACCAGAATAAATTAACACAGCAGAAAGAGCGACTGCGCCCAGGCAGCAACAGAGTATTTCAAAACAGTCCTGCATCTGCCCATGCTTAGGAAAGTCAGTGGGATTGGACAGAAGGAATCACGAATGGGTTATGGCCCATGTCTTAGGATACTTGGAAAATTATGAATAAACGAAAATTTCAGAATTCTACCTACTCCTGCTGTGGGGTATGAAATATATATTTTCCTTCAATTAAAATATGGAAGCCTGAGGTAATGCTCATTGTGAGGATGAGAGTCTCCTAGTTACTGCATTCCTTTAGCTGCATCGACAGGTCCAATTTATCTTCTTGTCCATTTTTCACCTTTTTTGTTGCTGTTGTTTCCCAACACAAGAAGAGGCCAGGAGGGGCTGGACAACCCTGCCTGGTTGCCTAGCCTCACTGCTCCGCTCGCCGTGTTAATTTATTCCAGCTATTCAAGGTGAAGATGAATGGCACCTGGCCTTGCCAGCTCAAGCCTGAGAGGGGACATGTCCATCCTGCATATGACTGCTGTTCGCTTCTGTCAACCACACAGGCAGTAATTCTGTGAGGACACAACACAGAGTCATTTAATAAAACAAAGTGGTGCATTTCACTGCCAGAGCCGCCTGAGCCCAGAGAGTAGCTAGTGAGTGTATTATGACAATATTCATGCTAAGATACAAATCCTATTTAAACGTGAAGGAATCTGGATCCGGAATCACCCCTAAAGCATGCTATCCTGGGGCCTCACTTCACATTCAGAATCAGTGTTTTAAGGCTTTGATTTGATAGGGTGGAGGAAGAGACGGAAAACGTCTTTGAATGGGCTCCCTGAATGACTCATGCGTCCTCTTTGCAGCAGTCATTAGATGGGGGATTGGGAAACACTTACTTAAAGGCAATCAACAAAACAAATTGCAGAAATTTTAAAAAGAAAAATCAGTTTAATGTGTTTATTACATTCTGTAGTGTATACCAACCTATTAGGAATTATGGCCTATACAGTAATTCTCAGATTTAGCAGCTTTTTAAAAATAGATAACTGGGATCTATTCTGAGTTTCTGATTCAATCTGGGATCAGACATGAGAATTCACATTCATAACAAAGTTCCTGTTGGACCGCACTTTGAAATCCATTATCCTATATAACTTAAAAATCAGTTACTTATGATTTTTTGCACAGACTTAACTTATTATTATACAATAACTAGGGGCCCGGTGCACAAAAATTTGTGCACTCGAGGGGTGGGGGTCCCTCAGCCTGGCCTGTGCCCTCTTGCAGTCTGGGACACCTCGGGGGGGATGTCCACCTGCTGGCATGCCTGGCCAGCCTGGGTGAGGGGCTGAGAGCTATTTTCAGGCTGCCCACAGCCCCTTCAGTGTTCGTGCACTGGGGGGTGGGAGGGCTGGTGAGTGCAGGCCTGGACATTTTCCACCGGAGGGCCCACGATCACACATGCCTGGTGGGCCCCCACTGCTGAGGGGACACACCTGGCACAGAGCTGGGTGGCAAGCCAGGGGTGGACACTGGTGCAGGATCCCTCAGTGGGGCCCTGCTGCTGAGCAAACACACCTGGGGTGGAGCCGGGCAGTGGACTGGCTTCACATTCTCTGCACTGTGCAGCAGACGCTCCTGCACGCCCTGTGGAGGCCCCTTGGGGGGGGATGAAGGTAGCGGACCCTGGACGGGTGCTCCCGCATGCCCCCGAGGAAGCCCCCGGGGCAGAGCCAGGCAGCAGACCCAGGACGGCTGCTCCTGCACATCCCGCAGAGGCCCCTGTGCTCCCGCATGCCCTGGGGAGACCCCCAGGGGGCGGAGCCAGGCAATGGACCCAGGATAGCTGCTCCTGGACGCCCCGAGGAGGCCCCCGGCGGGTGGAGCCACGCAGTGGACCCGGGACAGGCCGCGGAGGCTCCCAGTGCAGAGCCGCCCTGCCAGCCTCCATCTTGGCTGGGTTAATTTGCCTACAGCCGCTCTGATTGGCTGGTGGGCGTGGCTTAGGTGTCTTGGGTAATGGTCAATTTGCATATTACTCTTTTATTATATTAGATATGAAAAAGGGGTTCTGATTCACTAAAGTATTTAAAGCCACTTATCACTAGAGTAACATTATTTGCTTCTGGAAATAATTACAAAAAATTGTGGTAGAACATTCTAATATTTTCTCTACAAATGTTTTTCAATATCATTATACCATGAAAATGCCCCTTCTCTCTCATCAAAAATACTCACTGCGTATCTTGTTTTAATGGCAAGAAGTCAATGTTCAATAAGCATACTTACCGACTCTTCCTAGGAAATATTAGCATGAAAATAAAAAAGGGTATAGTTGTAGAAAAATAATATTGAAAATTTCAAATTGGCAAATTTACCTATTTTATTGTCAAAGTATAAAGAAATTAAGTTTCATCTCTGATTAGAATGGTTGACTCTCCTTCCATTTAAATTCAATCTTGGTATATTAAAGCATTTTTATGTTTCTCCCTTCTCAATTTTTCTCTTTACAAACAACTGGTGAAAATTGATGGTTGAACAATGAAAAGTGAAAATTGATAGAAAAGCCCATTAAACCAAATCATGTAATGGACATTAGAACTATTTATTAAGTCTCAGATATAAGGGATGAGTCTACTCTGTTATTCTATATTCCCATATCAGAGTAGATTAGATCTTATGTTCCATACACACTGGAGGGCTTTGTAATCAAAGGGTAGAATCAAAGTCTCTAGGAATACCTAATATTTTTAAGAAGTACAAATATTTCCTTCTTAAGAAAGAAAACTACACTAGAAATAGAGCAAGACTCCTCTCTTACAATTTAATTTTCTCAATAAGACTTTGGCACTTTCTTATTTGTTAGTCTTAGTCACAAGGGTGTTCTAATTAGTTAGTTGGGTAACTAATTAGTTGGTTAGTTCTCTTGAACACAATTAGAAGGCCTTTTTACATTCCAGCAAAGAATTCTAAATAGATTACTAGTACTCTATTCATGAGGAATATTAGGTTAATTATCAGAACTTTGTTTTGCTATTTCAAATACTGAACATATTCATTACAGAAATTTAATAAAACCCGAAAAACTCAAATTTGAACCATTCAGAAATTAACTACCATTAAAACTTTGGATTATATGCTCTTTAAAATGTGTTCTCCATGTAATAAAAATATGCCTATCCTACACAGTTTATAAAAAGCATTTCATAAAAATTTTAAAACATAAACAAAAGAGAAAATGGATAATGACCTAAATTCTAAATAATTTAAACCTGTTTTTTTTTTTAATCAGCAATATATAAAGAACATTCACATATCATTAAATATTTTTATACCACATAACTATTTTAGTTACACTGTTGAAACATTTTATAAGTGATCTAATAATTGTGTATGAGTTTAATATAAACTAGAGATCAATATACTCAAGAAGAATACATGCAGTATTTGGGGAGAAAAGTTCTCATAGCAAGGATTTATCAACACAGAATACTATGGAACTCTCTTTGTTAATACACAGAAGTTGCATCACAGTTTTTATTTAATTTACATGCATCAAATAGCTCTGTGATATAAGTAAAATACTGTAAAATTATACATTACAAAGATACTTTTTACTATGTATGATATACATCACACAATAATAAATAATACTACCTATGTACTCTATAGTAATACATTTTTAAAAACTCACTACTATGTTTTATAAAGTATTCCAGGAGTTTGAAACATAATTTTGATTGTTTAATTTTTATTTTAATATATGACTTTAGGCTTTAACTCCAATATACAATTCAACTCCACTAGATTAATATTTTTAACATTCCTTATGTGAATTCTGTCCTGAAATTCAATAGTTTCTTTCTGACACATATCTATTCTGATTGGCTTATCTTTTGCAGTAGTAAATCAGAGAACCATAACCGCCACCTTCATTTACAGGTAAGTCTTCCTGTTCATTGTTAGGTTTAAAATTGTAGTTTTTCCATGCCTGCACCCGTGTCATGGTATATCGAATTCTTAGCTCTGGAACACAATCAGCCAAGTCATTAGTCTTGTTCATCTACTGAAGTAATTTGCCATGTTCCTGAAAGCTTCAAAATTACAGTTACAGTAAAAACTGGCATAGACTCTGGAATGTATGACAAGTCAATATATTCACACGCAAGGGAAAACTCTGTGATGATGTAAGAAATACTTTTTAAGCAATCACATCTTACGAATTGTTATATATGCACAGCAGCTGAAACACATGCTAGTTAACTATTATATGCCACAATCAATTAAAATTCCAGAGCAAAATTTTCTTTTTCTGACAAGAAAGGGCTTCTTTTATTGACAATTTCATGATTTCATAGAAAGAGTTATAGGAGTTAAAGGTTGCTGATGCTTTGGGAAGCTGCAATTCTGGCTTCTGTGAGTTACTAAAGCCAGCTTGAGGCCAAATAAGCCTATATTATATATATTACTAGAAAAGGGAAATTCCAGTGTCAGATTTTTTCTTATCATTTGATAGATACCAATACTTGGTATATTTCTTTCTATGGGTTAACTGATCATATACTATTTCCCTCCAGCCTCCACAGATAGCTGTGGTGCCAGCACAGATAGCTGTCTGTTCATATCTTCTATTTTGGCTTCTTTTTGTCCACAATCTGTGCTGTCTTCCCTCCCAACCACACCCTGTGTCCTTTCACACACTGAGGGGCAGTTCGGTATACTCACTTTTATATTATTTTATTAAAGTGTATAAAATGTATTTTTATTGACTTTTACTGACATTTTATTAAAATGTATAAAATGTATTTTTATTGACTTCAAAGAAAGAAAGGGAGAGGGAAAGAGAGATAGAAACATCAATGATGAGAGAGAATCGTTGATCGGCAGCCTCCTGCACTGGGGATTGAGCCTCAACCTAGGCATGTGCCCTGACCAGGAACCTGGTTCCTAGGTTGATGTTCAACCACTGAGCCATTCCTATGTTATTTTACGCTTTGCTGTAACGAGCACCCTTGACCAAGTCTCTCTGAATGCAAATATGACTGCTTCTCTAGGTCATAAACACATAAGTGGATAGGCTAGTATATAATGCACGTTAATCATCTACACGTAGGTTGTACTAGATGACAGTCAAACTGCTTTCCAAAGTGGTTATAAGAATTTATATTCCAACCAGCAAGGTATAAGCGTTCAATACATTGTCCTTAATTTTACCGTTATCCACTTGAGGTAATTAAATACATCTTGGAAAATAACTTTTTAAGAATTTAAAACGCATATTCTTTCATAAATTTTCCTTTGGAAAAAAGGGGTACTCTTTCACTTCTTATTCATTTACTTTTAGGAAAAATATATTTGTTTCCCTCTCTTCCCTTACTACTTTCTTTTCTTTCTTCGTTTTACTTTTTTCACGGTTTTGCCAATCTTGCTCATAGAAAGGAATGATGAAAGCATTGCTAGCAATATATCTGAATTAAGAAAACAAAAATAACACGTATCAATTATAATTCAGCCTAATAAAAAGCCAGCCCCCAAATCTCTAGTCTTTCAAATTGGTCAGAATTTCTGAAAAATGCCTGTCTTATAATCCTCTAATAATTCAATATGTTTCTTCAAGCATTTCCAAGAACACACACACAGAGACACAGACACACTGTACCAAATCCATGTGCCGTCACATTCTATTGTATGGCTGTGTAAGCTATAATTTTTTTCCATTGTAAATATAAAGTGTTTCTGCTTCATGATATATAGTCAAATAAACCTGGGCTTCTTTGAAATCCACATTTATATTTGTAAACTGGGTTTTTCTGGGCAGATAACTTTAAATGTGTGAGTCTTAATGTCTTCATCTGGATTTAACCTGGACAATCAGAAATCTCAGTGTAGCCCCTTACAAGATGTTGGTAATCATGAGCAGCAGCACTATTCTGGTTCCATCTGCCTGCCCTCTGGTGGCTGTGCTAATGAGCAATGACAAGGCTACAGGAAGAACAGCTGGTGTGAATGGGAACCTTATTCACAGCAAGTCTTTCTATGATTGTGCCTTACATGCAAAAAAATAATTTTGGTTACTTTCCCAATCATTATACATTTATCAGGGACATTGCTCTGTAGGGAAAACATGGATACGTTAGTAACATTTGTGAACCTTTTCATCCCTTTCATTTTGTCTCATTTATTAGGAAGGTCACCTAGATGTTAGATTGATGGCTAATGCTGGGCTCAGCTGTCAAAAGCCAGGTCCAGCTTTGCTTGTACATACAGGACTGTGATTTCGATATTCAGAGGCTGAGAAGTAGAAGGAGCCATTCTGGAAAGGCTTAACCTTCAATTATAAGGAGAGAAAAATACAAGAAAGGTACAAGACACGTAAGAAAATGTAGCTGATGGTACCTGGCGATGGAACAGCTGTTGCAAAATTTGCAAGTTTGGTTCTGGTCCCTGAAAAAGGCACCAGCAGCAATTGCCCTTCAGGCAGCAGCTGTCACTATAGGCTACAAAGAAGCAAGAATTGGAGGGAAAGAGAGAGAGGTCCTCTGCAGACAAGGAAGCAGCAGATGAATAAAAATACAGACCGGGATGGAATTAGCAACAAGTAGCTATTGTGTTTTTGTTTTTTTTTTGTAAAGTTCACCCAGAAAGATGTAAATTAAACTTGGGAGGCAATGAGGCACCTCAAGTGGAACTGTGAAGCAATCATAACCCGGAGGCTAAGGATGCGTTTGATTTAAGATCCCACTACTTTCTGGCTCTATTTTGTGTCCAGGGTGCCCCATATTCAACAACACCGTTCAGGAAGCAAATTCAGATACCTATCAAACACGTGACAGTTTCCAAAGGTTCAGGATTCTCTGCCTAGCACTCACATTACTCAGCTGTCAAAGTAAAGGCTCAGATATATGATGCGAAAATTACATTTTAACGAGGTGTCATGTGTGTTTAAAGTTCTTATTCATCACTACATAGCCACAGCTTTTACTGGGGAGACAAATTCACTTAATTAGCATATTATAAGGACGGAGGGTTCACCTTATCTGCATTGCTAAACTGTTCTGTGTAGGCTTTTTGTTGTTTTTAAGTCTACTATCTTCAGCACATACAAGAGTGGTTACATTTACATAATCTCAAAGGGCTTTCCTGAAAATGTGGGTTGTGTTTAGGAAGCAGAAGAGCAGGTCCAAGAGAGTAGCTACATGTCTTTACCACTGGTATGTTTGTCCTTATTGCCTGATATATTTCACTAAATCTTAGCTAATATATATATTTTTTTATTTCTTACAGACACTAATTTTAGAAAAATTTTGGAGCTGGACTTCTCTGCCTATTCTTGTTATCAGCTAGAGCCTACCCCAGCCCTCTTCAGTAGGAAACATTGGAAAACATTTCTATGTTTGACAGGGAAAGTTTAGATTGTGCTACAGAGAGTTTAGAAACAAACTGGAAAAGTCAAAGAAAACACCTCAAGTCTTACTCCTGTCTGATAATAAATAACGATCTGATCTTGGCACAAGGTGGTTTGGGAGCAAGAACTAAATAGTGAAAGTCAGTCGGTCAATACCAGCCACTGATAATAGCTGAAGGCAAGCGATGGAATCCCTTGATGCTCTCACACTGTAGATATCAAAACAAGATAATTGTTTTAGAGCAGGGCTTCTCAACCTTGGCTGCACATTAAAATCACCTGGAAATCCTTTTAAAATTCTAATTTCTGGGCCTCATCCTCTAGAAATTCTGTTTCTTTGTTATGGGGTGGGGCCACACATTAGTAACAAAGAAACAGAATTTCCAGAGGATGAGGCCCAGAAATTGGAATTTTAAAAAGATTCCCACGTGATTCTAATGTGCAACCAAGGTTGAGAACCACTGTTTTAGAGTCATGATGACAACATGGGAATCACTCAAATAACTTGTGAAATAGTCAAGCATTACTTGGTTGGTAATATATTTCTTACAAAAAATAGCCAATTGAAGGCAATAATGAATGTATAGTTTATATCATATTTTATGTGATGGGGAAAAGGCTCATTTTAAAGTACTTTGGATTTTTTATTTTAATTTACTTTTTTAGTTTTGAATAAAATTCTAGATCTGATAGTTCTAGACTTGGAGGTCTGCTCAGAAAAAGTAGAGGAATTATCTTCGAATTTGCTTCCTACAAGTGCTAATGCTTACAAACATCCTATATAATAAAAGGATAATATGCAAATTGACCCTAACAGCAGAATGACTGGAAATGATTGGTCACTATGACACACACTAACCACCAGGGGGCAGACTCTCAATGCAGGAGCTGTCCCCTGGTGGTCAGTGAGCTCCCACACGGGGAGCTCTGCACAGCCACAAGCCAGGCTGAGGGCTACCAGCATAGCGGTGGTGGCGGGAGCCTTTCCTGTCTCCTCAGCAATGCTAAGGATGTCCAACTGCAGCTTAGGCCTGCTCCCCGCTGGTAAGGGGACATCTCCTGAGAGCTCCTGGGCTGCCAGAAGATGTCTGACTGCCAGCTTAGGCCTGATCTACCAGGGAGCGGGCCTAAGCCAGCAGGTGTACATCCCCTGAGGTGTCCAAGACTGCAAGAGGGCACAGGCAAGGAACCCACTCCCCTCCCCCGAGTGCACACATTTTGTGCTCCAGGCCTCTAGTGTGTGATATAAGTTTCCAAAACTGAACCACCTGCTATGCACACAAGATATTATTTTCAAAAGAACACAAACTTCTGCTTATTTCTGAATACAATACCCTTTCCATTTTCTCCAATATGAAGAAATTCTTGCAATTTGTCAACTGAAAAATCTAAGACCATGTTCTGTAATATAAAATTTATTGCACAGTTGCTCACCTTCTTTCCTAAGACTACTGACTTTAATTTATTTTAATTACTTTTTGAAAAAAAGTACATTAGGTTTTAATATATATTTCAGAGAGAAAGGGAGAGAGGGAGAGAGATAGAAACATCAATGATGAGAGAGAATCATTGACCAGTTCCCTCCAGTATGCACCCCACTGGGATCGAGCCTACAACCCAGGCATGTGCCCTGACCAGAAACCAAACCATGACCTCCTGATTCATAGGTTGGCACTCAACCATTGAGCAACACCAGTCTGGAAGAAGTACACTAGGTTTCACTGTGCTTTGGCATTGCTCCTTATCATCTGCTAAACTTTCTTCAGGTTATGAAGGCTCATTATAATCTGAGTGAAGAAGGGAAGAAATTATGTGTGAAAACTGGGTGAATTTAAATCCTCTGGATTATATTTAATAGTGGAAAAGTGTAAAGATTCATTTACTCTTAATAAAACAAAATTTAGAGCTAATACTCTCCCTCCCATAATCTTCTGATTAAGAAGGGTTTTAAACAGAAATATAATTCATTTATTTATTTCTTAAAATAGTCAACAAATCTTGACAGATCACCTACTTATTAGGTACTCACTAAGGAACTATCTAATCTAGTAAAAGGGTAATATGCAAATTGACCATCACCTGAGACACCTAAGCCACATCCCAGACAAGCCATGCCCACCAGCCAATCAGAGTGCCTGTATGCAAATTAACCCAGCCAAGATGGAGGCCCGCAGCCATGGAGCTAGAGCAAGCAGGAGGTTTCTGTTGCAACTGCCTGCCTAGGCCGGCTGGGCCTCTACTAAGGCAACATTGTTTCAATTATAGAAGCCATGGAGCTGAAGCAAACAAGAGGCTTCATTACCAGCCTAGGCCTCAGCTTAAAGCAACAGTGTATCAATTATAAAAGATAAATAAACCCCTGAACCTGATTCCAGCCAGACTTGCTGGGACGTTGGGCCAATGGGAGCTGTGGGCAGCCTGAAAACAGCTCTCAATCCCTCACCCAGGCTGGCCAGGTACCCCAATAGGGACCCAAAACCTGAAAGGACTGTGGGCAGCCTGAAAACGGCCGCAGCCCGACACCCAGGCTTGCCACACCCCAGTGGGGTGAGGGTCCACAATGGGGGGCTTGGCCAGCCTGCAAACAGCCATCATCCCCTCACCCAGGCTGGCCAGGCATGCCAGCAGGTGGACATCCCCAGAGGGGTCCCAGACTTGGAGAGGACACAGGCCAGGCTGAGGGACACCCCCACCCCCCGAGAGCACAAATTTTTGTGCACTGGGCCCCTAGTAAGTAGTAACTAAAACAATAGCAATATAATTAATTCAATATGAATCAAAGTCTCATTAATTCCAGAACAAAGCTTTTTATAAACTGAAAATTATTAGCATGTGTATATTCTTGAACACATGAGATCTATGTTATTAAAAATTGTTTCTGCAAAATCTGTACATATAAGCTATTTGAATAGCAATATCAAACAAGCTCTGATTCATTTCCCCACTAATTTCAATCTGGATTTTTTTTTTAAAAAATGCTGGCAAGCATGCATTTAAGACAATGCGGAATAAGTAAAGAAAGTATAATGTTCTGGAAAATGTTTTTAGAGAAAAGTGAGAACAAATTTTAGACTTTTTAAAACTTTGTCCAGAAGAGCAGGCCGATTAAAAATTTTTTTTCAGGAGAAACTTCACTTATATTCAATAATGAGCATCTTAAATACAAGTTTAAAAAAATCAAATTAAAATCAAGTTCCTTATATAGCTATCTTGAAAATAACCATTTTCACAGATTTACCACACCCCCTTGAAAGGAATACAAAAACATAAATGTCATGTAACTGAGCCAACATAACAAGGACAGGACAATGAGCACTTTGAGAATGGGTGTTGGGAAGAATAAAGAACTGGAATTGAATCACTTCTGAAACTACTCTGTAGAATATTTCTTAGAAGCTAAGTATTTCTTTATACTCCCTTAAAGTTTACAATTTTATAATTTAAAATGGACTCGTTATAAACATATATCTGATTTCATGGTTAGAGGGTAGATATGATATTTTAGAATGCAGTTCCATAGAAATCATCTAATTGAGAAAACTACAGATTAGATTTGCATCTAGAATGTCAGGCACATGGAGATACTGGGGTCACTTCCATCCAATGAATGAAACTAGACGCACAGCATTGGTATGCACTCTTTTCCACCACTAGTGTCACAGAAGGGGGCAGGAAATTAAAGTCTGGCTGCACTTGAATGGCTGGGAGATTCTGAGGAGGTTATACGAACCACAGTATCTTAATCCCTCATTTAAACAATACGGATGCCCAGCCTAGGATGTCCTGGTTAGTGTTTTCCTGATACAACCACGTTGCAGGTTCCATCTCTGATCATGGAACATGCAAGAATCAACCAATGAATACATAAATACGTGGAACAAATCAATGCTTATCTCTCTCTTTCTTCCTCTATCTCTAGAAATCAATCAGTTAAAATTAAAATAAAATATGAATAATAATGGTTGTTGCAGGCTTGATGTGTAGCTATTAGATTAAATTGTGTTATTACATGCATCATCTCATTAAAATCTAATAATAATCTTCTGAACTAGGTATTGCTTTTTCCCACTTTCGAGCTGAGGAAACCAAGACTAACAGGCTGAGCAACCAGCCCACAAAAACCGGAGGTAGAATTCAAAGCCAAGTCTTTCAGACTCCCAAGCCATGTTCACTACTTATGCACTCTTCACCACAGGATTTTTACATATCCAAGAGTAGCAGAGATGCCTCTTAACCTCCAACATCCAAATAATTTAATGTACAGGATAGTTATATTCCGTAGAAGTAAAACACAAATACTTAATTACAAAAAACCTCCAAAAATGTAAATTTTCATTGATTAGAACTTACTTAATATCAGTGCAAAAACACTCACCCTGCTTCTAACAGATGGCATCAGCAAATACATTTTAGATCTACATACTTAGAATCAGTCTTTACGACCTTAATATATTTATAGTAATTTGGTTTCTACACATAGACACATAAGAAGGTCCATAATAAGAATTCACTAAAGGCATTTTCTTTGAAAAAGGTCAATGTAATTTACCAAAGAAAAACATGCATCTGGAACTGTTTGTGTGAAAAAAGATTAACGCCCTCTATTAATGCTAACTGAAATTCTCATATCTACACATCATGCATAGAATGTACTTCCCACACTTATTCTTTCCACCTCAAAATTGCAGTATAAGTTCTCAGCAAAGTACTAGCTTTTTAATTTGAGCATTTGTGCATGACAAATGACATTATCTTATGATTATATTTATACATTTAAGAAGAGTGAAAACTCAAGCTTTGTAAAACAGATGTCTTCATTGTTGTTTAAAAATTATAAAAATTTATAATTTATAAAAATTATAAAAATTTATAATTTATAAAAAGTATAAAAATCCTGGCTTAAGTTAAGAATTTGTTTTCAAAACTGAACTTTATCATTCCTCAATGTTTTCCACTTTAATAACATCCTTTTAACAAATATAAGCCTAGTACATGTGGGCAAGATGGTTTATATTTTAACTCCCAGATGTAAACAAATGAAGAAAATTAAATGAGTGGTATAATTTTTCCTTATATCCACAATTACAGTGACTTGTTATATAAAGGCTGTCTCAAAAATGTATAATTTTTGAGATGTAACACTTTGAATAATTATAAAGGCAGCGTTTATTAAAATACATTTCATGTTCAAAATAGAGCTATCAGCTAAATGCATTTTTGGGGACACCCTGTAAATGGATACATACACATATAAATTTATTGATATATGTTGGATTTTTTTTTTTGGGTAGTCTCTTTAAAGATAATTTATAAAAACTAAGTTAGGAATTTGCCTCAATCTATTCAACAAAAATTTTGGAATGTTAATTTTAACTACATATTGTTCTAAATAAAAATAAGGCATGTTCTTTCTAATAATAAATAAAACTTGAAATATGTTACTGCCCCTTATTTACTGACTAATCTAAAAATGATTACTTATTATTTATTATTTCTCTGGAGGCAAGTAGAAATTACTTCCTCTTTTAATTAAAAGTAAAAGAAAAATGCTAAGAACTACTCATTGACAGGGTTTCCACTGTCAAAATATAAATTGTGGTTAAGAATATCACAGCCCTAAAAGAATTATCTGCCCATAATTCTCCAGATGATTCTTGCTTAGGTTTTCAATGGAAAGGCACATGGACTGAGAAACCTAACCTGTACAGAGGTAACTCAGACACTGCAGTTGGGTTAGGAGATTTTTGAGGAATAAATAATGAGAAATTGTTTTTGATGCTCTTGAACAGTTAGGCTTCTCCTTCCACAGAAAAAAACAAACATCCACAGACACAAAACGAACAAACAAACAAAAAATTCAACATTATATCTGCATTTCTGGCCATGGAAAGAATTGCTATAACTCTAACTGCAGCCTCTCAGGTACTAGAGAAAACGCCACCTGATTTGGCATTTTATCACAGTAAGAAGTGAAAAGCCATTCATTCCTTTAATCATTCATCAAAGAGTTATTGAATCTTTATTTGCATATGCCATCTATTACACTAGTGTCTGAGACGGCGGAAATAATGGACAACTTAAAAATCTAATAAAAGGATAGGTAAGACAAGGTTATATGGAACTTAGAATCTAGTTGTGTAAGAAGAGATGTATAAAATCACCTAAGCTAGAAAGCAGAGTAGTTTGATAGTAAAATAATGGTAAAAGCAATAGAGGGAATATAAAAGATAGTCTGATAAAAATGTACAATAAACTTATTGAGAATAAACTGTAAATGTTTTCAGTTATTTCGGTGTTAACATGTGCACCCTTAAATAAAGAAATACACTTTGAATTGCTATATTCCTATCAAAATTCAGAGGCCTTTATCTTAATTTTCCATTATGTTTTACCATAAGAAAAGTATTTCTAGTCTGAAAAAATTTACCTTGTAAACTAAGATAATTCTGCTCAGTTGTCAGTAAAATTTTTTAAAAAAAGCAACTTATGAAAATGAAACAGTATATCCTAGTGATCAAAAGGCACTTGTACATAAAGGGAATTAAATATTATCTCAAGTTTCTCAGAGCTGTGTTTTGCATTTTTTAAATAAAATTATGATTTTTAAATATTTATCAGTTATGACCATTTTTATATATGTATCAGGGACACTCATACATACTCAAACGGACAGTATTAGAAGTGGTCACATATGATGTTTTCTCTGAGGTGAACATAGCAGTGTAAGACTGGGAGCATTCATAGGAGCCAACTCTCTGATGTTTTCCAAGTGGAGAATACTTCTGAAGGCAAGTCACAATGAATTAGATGGAGTAGCACTCTATCTCAGTAGAGATTTTGTGTACTACACTACCTGAAGAATTAATCAGCTTACAACCAAAATGCCCTTCAGAGAAGGGCTACCAACTGGAGAGTAGCTGCCCAGAGGAGAAAGAGTCAGGTTTTATAGCTGAACCTGGTTAATAGCAGTGTTGTTTAGGTGAAAAGACAATGAACCATTTCAGGTACAGAGGCTAGAAAAAGACCACCAAAGCAGTCTACTAAAATGTACAATAAAGTGATTGAGAATAAACTGTAAGCATTTTCCCTCTTGAGAACCATCAAAAGTCAAACTTACCTGATCTACTATCCAGAGGCCCGAAATCCAAAGAATATTTCACGACGTGATAGTTATTCCACACGTACAGGAGGTTGTCCCTGGGGTTGTAATCCACAGCTGCTATGTACTGGTACGAGTTGGGGAAGGGCACATCCACCACACTGTCCTTGCTTTGGTCGGTGTTGTAAATGTAGTCAATCTTATTCCCTGTGGCCTCGTTGTCATCATCCTCATATACAGATTTGACCACATACAGAATCCCACAAATCATAAATGCGTTGGAAGCTGACCTTTTATCATATGCAGTGTCCCATGTCCCTTCGATCCGTAAGGTGTAAGGGTTCAACTGACTAATGACAATTTTACCATTGTTTTGTTCCGTTGCATAGATGACCCATAGCCCATTCTCATCCACTGCTAGGTCTATGTCCGATTTACCTCCCCATCGGTAAGGGGAGGTATCGTGGTAGTTGGCATTTGCTATGATAGCCTCTCCACTCTTTATCCTAGTCCGCAGATCAAACTTTACTATGTTCCTGGTGCGCTCTTTGTTGAAGAACAAAGCTCCATCATACACTACAAACCCTGTGCCATCCACCCTGTGAGGAAGCTTGTAGGTTGTAGTGGGCCTTCCAGCAATGAAGTCATCCTTGGATGAGTACTCGGTCAGGGTATCAGTTCTGTAAGGGGTCCAGGGCATATAATAAATCTTGTCAGAAGCCTGCAGAGGGTCTTTGCACCATGCCCCAGATTGGTGGTCGGACTCAAACAAATGTTCACTCTGGTACACTCCCTTTAGTAGTCCAGGACAAAGAAAAACTGTTGGAAGGAAAAGAGTTAAAATAATAACTATATTAATTTTTATATTTTGCCATTTGTTCTTATTTTCCACCAAGTGGAATGCAACTCTAACAAGAGATACCCACCACCACTTAATTATTTTTGCTGCATTCTTCTGAGAACACAATGTAGTCATACACATTAGACTCTTATTTAAAATCATTTCGATTGTTTGCTGAAAAAATTTGGCCTTTTATGAGTAGCTGTGCTTTCCTTTGGTTTCCACCTGTGTACACATGTATTACCATATTTTTGGTTATACATATACAATGAGCTGTATGTCTAGGTATCCCATAGACATAACAAATGCAAGTGTTAATATATAATGTTTTTGTGTATCTTATTTAAAATGTTCAAAAATATTGTTTTTACTCCAATGATATCAGCTATTCAATACTTGTCCTTAAGAAATCCAATAGTAATTAAATAAATTAGCAAAGGGAAAGAAAAGCCCTGCGATACAGGCCACTGAATGTTCTAGTAAACAAAGCTCTTAAAGCTGCCATAGTGCACACAGAGCATGCAACCCACACAATTAAAAATGAGTGATGGATGAATATTGGAAGGGAAAGGAGAAAGGAAGAGAAAGAAAGGAAAGAAGGAATAAGGAGAGAAGAAAAGGTGAAAGGTTACAGAGAAGAACCCAAGGTCTAGATTTTAATCAGTTAAAAGTGTCCTGTTAAATACAGTAGCGTTGGAACTTAAAAACATGTACCTTTTCCAGTTACATGAGGAGAGCATTAAAATACTTGCTATAATATTTTGCTGCTCATACTTCAGACTGAAAATGGGTAAGAGGTGTCTGATTAAGTTGATTTTTAATATGATTCAATAGCACATTGTGTCAGTGGTGGTAAGAAAGCTTGGCTGATTGATCTGTAACAAAGGGGCTATAAAGCAATGTTTCCCAAAGGGTGGTCCTCGGAGCGCCTGTTTCTAGGAATACAGCTAGAAGTTGCACAGGAAGAAAAAAGGGTCCTTAGAATCACGCATAAACCCATATCATGCTAGAAAGAGTTGTGGCAGAGATTCCAGCAGCTCAGGTGCATTAGTGAATCTCCAAAGCAGAAGTGGGAAGGTGAGCAAATTTTGCCAACTGGTTTGATCATGGAATCCTTTCTACAGAGACTCTTGGTAGTGGAACATTCTTTCGAACCTGCTATGGGAAACACTGCTGTAATATTTTCGCAAAGCAAACACACTGAAAAATAATCATGCAGTCTACTGTTATGTTTCAAATGATTACATGTGTATTGGGTTGTGGAATTAGAAATTCACAAGGAACTTGGATGTTTACCCAATATTTCAATGATTAATGACAAAATTATTATTTTCTTGATGTTAGTAATTAGATGTTTAATAGAAACTATAAGCCTAGATCCACCAGAAGCAGCCTAAAGTGAAACTGAGCTAGGATTTGGAGATGATTAAAAAGAAAAGTACATTATCAAAGTGCCCAAAGTTTTACTTTTGGGGAAATAAAAAAATTCAGGGAAAAGCTATTGAACTCTTCCATAACAAGGATAGAAGGCCAATTCAATTTATAAAACTGATGTTAGAAGAATTTCCCAGGATTCTAATATGACAGATATAATTATAAAGGATGGGTAGGCATTAATGTAAAAATTACATATAAACTTTATGTTAATTAAGAATCAGCCCTTGGTTTAAAAGGTAATTTATTTTAAGATATTTCAAGAAATCCATCTTCCTTTTCCCCCAATAATTAAAAAATAAAGAAACAGGGGAAACGACAGCAAAGTTATGAAAAATTAGTATAGAAATAAAAACAAATCTAAAGCAATCACTATCCATCACCATCTACTGGATTTCTAACTACTTATTTTAAAATAAAGAGGAATAAAACACACAATTAAATTTTTTACACTATTAAACTGTCTTAGGATACAAGAATCCAACCAGCACTGGTCAAGCCAACAAATTAAAGTGAAGTTGAGCAGCAGAAGTAGTAAATAATTTCATAAAATAGATAAGAATTAATAACAAAATTATGTTAACTAAATGTTAAACTGTTAAATAACTTAGCCTATAAATAATATATAATTTATGAAAGGTATTTAATTACCTTTTTGTTCCACTTCTATTGGAGAGAGAGAAGTAAAGAGAGAGAAAGAAGAAAAGAGAATAGATTAATGGTACGGTATTGGCCAAGCACTTTTATTCACCTCTTCCAAACTGAAAGTACATAATTAATTTCACTCATACTTGCTTTATTGAACATTATATGGCTTAGTTTTACAAACCCATGCCTCTAGCAAAATTATTTTCTAAAATATAATCATATTATCAGCTTAAAGTTACAGTACAAGCAGAAAAACTAAGAAAAAAGTTCATCAAGCTAAGATTGAATAAACATCCTTTGTAACTATAGGTATAGGAAATACAATATTCACAGTAAGAATACCAACATTTCCATTGGAAAGGCAGGTCGGTAAAATACACAGAAAAATTTCAAATTGTTTGGCTAGATTCATTTTTGAAATACTGAAGTTTATACCACTATTTACCATAATAGTCTTGCTTTGTATCCATCGCCAGAATGAATCTCTTCAGAAGAAAGGACTCCATGATTCATGTTCTGAGGCCTAAGAATTTTCCTTAGCCTGTCAGTCTGATGAGAAATGCACCCCATGAGGCTACCCATTGACAGGGAATGCTCTCACCCTGAAAAATGGATTTAGAATCCTTTTTGAAGATACTCTCTTCCTCCCACTCTTCAATATTTTATATTATTGTGGAAAAATAATGCCTTTCGGAAAAAAAAATCTGTATTAGAAGGTTGATAGAAATAATAAGCCACCTGCTCTGGCCTTTTCTGAAATTCTGAACTGAGTTTTCAACACGCTCTTGAAAGAATAAATTGATTCTCAAACACATTATGGTTACATATCTCTCAAATTAGATTCTATTATTATTTTTCAGGTACTAATCCATACAAATTAGGGAACATTCTGGGAAGCTATAACATGTTCATGAAGCACATCAGGTAGCATCTTCTTTATCCTATAAATATGTGTCTCATCAGAAACAATTTGCTTAGATCACAACAAGAAAAAAAAAAAAAGAGTCCAATGGAAAATAGAGGAAAAGAGCCAGGAAAGAATGGGCTCACATCACAAACTTAAAGAGCACAAGTTGCAAGTGATGTAAATCAATGAGAATTTCACAGAAAGGGATACACAGGGATATTATCCACAATAAAAAGTTTAAAACTCCAGGAAAGTTTCAAAACAAGGGAGAAATATTGTTTTGGATCATTTTATTTGGGTGAGATTTTTATGCTTGGACTTAGCTAAGCTCATATCTTTAATTATTTTCAAAATTACACTTAATTTCTCTTTATTGACTTTTCTGAAACTTTAATATCATTCATATATATAAAATAATATTTAAGAAGTTACAAATGGGATTATCTTTTTTAGATTCCTGATCTCACTAATATACATGCCTTACTTTAACAGTACTTCTAGGACTCATAAAAATTATTAAATTGTTATAATTTATCATAACCCTCAATTAATCTTTGCTGAGAAATTGCAATGTTCTTTGGACTGCAAGTGTAAAGCTTTACCTGAGAGATGCACTTCCTGCTAAATCTGAGTTAAGATAGACAACTAGGAGAAGTATAACTAAGTACCTTAAGCAATTATTTAATCAACTAGTGGTACCCCCGGTGCATGGGGGTAGAAGGGGAAGAGGGGTTGCCCCTCAGCCCATGTCTGACTGCCGGTTTAGGCCCGATTCTGGGGAGTACGCCTAAATTGGCAGTCGGGCATCCCTCTCACAATTCGGGAACACTGGCTCCTAACTGCTCACCTGCCTGACTGCCTGATTGTCCCTAACCACTCTACATGCTGGCCTTCTTGCCCCGACCTGTCCCCAGGCTGGCCTGATTGAACCCAACTCCACTCCACTGCCAGCCTGCTTGTCCCCAACTTCCCTCTCCAACTGGTCTGATCACCCCCAACTGTTCTCTCCAACTGGCCTGATCGCCCCTAACTGCCTCTGCCTCAGCCCTGCCACCATGGCTTTGTCCAGAAGGACATCTGAAAGGTCTCCTGGGCTAATTAGCATGTTACCCTTTTATTAGTATAGAGCTCTGGTTCACAGTGGGGGCCAACTGGTCTGCCCTGAAGGGGGTTCCGAATCAGGGTGCGGTCCCCTTGGGGGGTGGGGCCAGTCTGGGTGAGGGGCTGAGAGACATTTTCAGGCTGGCCATGACCCCTTCAGAGTGGGGGGTCCTTACTGGGGGAAGTGGCCAGCCTGAGCAAGGGGTTGATGGCCATTTCCATGCTGGCCACACAGCCTTCGGAGTGGGGATCCCCTCAGGAGGGCGTGGCTGGCCTGGGCTAGGGACTGATGGCCATTTGTAGGCTGGCCATGCCCTCATCAGGGTGAGAATCCATGCTGGGGGGCATGGCTGGCCTGGACAAGAGGCTGAAGGGCTTTTGGGGGCAGTTTGCAGGCTGGCCAAGCCTCTGGCTTTGTCTGGAAGGACGTCTGGAAGATCTTCTGGTTTAATTAGCATATTATTCTTTTATTAGTATAGATGGTCTCAAAAGCTCAGACTTCAGGCCCATTACAACAAGGTGGAGGCTGGGAATGAAAAGTCAAACCAATGTTGACATTTTCAAAGACTACCCTGCAAAGAAATTTCTAGAACTAATTTCATTCTTTGAAACAGCTCTAAATCGATGTCCATTTGAGAATTATAAAGGAAGGTATTCTAAAATATAAAATGTATACTCACACAACGTTAGTCTTATTTCACATAGAATTCTTAAGTGGTATTATACTTAAGGGCAAATATACTAATTTCTTAGTTGTTAATAAGGAAAACGGAATATGTGATAGAAGGTATTGATAAGGTTTTATACACTTTAACCCACAAATTCACTGTTTCTCTCCACAAAGAACTTTCACCTATATTTTCTCAATTGTCATTAGGTGAAATGTTGCCTTTAATTCTCTGGTCCTAGTCTCATTTCAGAAATATTGGCATAAACTGTAGCATAAGCAAAGCTCTCTTCTGTTATTTGCTAGTTACTTAAAATTAAGATTTATTAGGCAGTTCTACTTTGGAGGAAATTATTAAGGTCTTGCCTGTGTCATGACTGGTTGTAGCTCATTTATCATTTATTTGCTACTTTCAAGACGGAAGTAAAACAATCCCATAATTTAAGTTGAAACAAGCACACACAAATCATATCCCCATAATAAAAACTGGCAAGGCAAACACAATTTGTCATTGAAAAGCTTAGTAACATTTAGGATTAGCTAGTCATTTTTCCATCATCGAATTCAGATTCTAGAAGTTTCCCTCCCTTGATATACACAAACAAACAAATTGTATGAGTACGAAAAACATGCTTACCACTGTATCCTTTACAACCTCACAGGGCCTGGCACATAGTAAATTCTCAGTAAGTAGCTACTGAATTAATAAATAATTCAAATAAAAATGATTAATTCTTCTTGATATTTTAAGTAAAAGCAAAAAGAAAAAAGTGGTAAAAGAGAGTTTGGATTTATTATATCACATCATATGTGGAAAACATAAATCTGCATGTCTTTAAATATATCAAGGGACAAGGAGGGAAGTAAACTGTACAAGCAGTTTGCATGTATAACTCATTAAAATAAAAAACTGGAAAGAATAAAAAGGAAATGAAGAAAAAAAATGTATGGATGATCTTGAGAGCTAGTTTGACAAGAAAAATTTGTTGCTACAAAGTAGCCTGTAATGATCTAAATATTTAGGCTGAAAATATTCCCTTCTCTCTTCTCTCTAACCTAATCTAATAAAAGAGTAATATGCAAATTAACCCTCACTGCCTTACACCTAAGCCACACCCACCAGCCAAGCCATGCCCACCAGCCAATCAGAGCAACAATATACAAATTAACCCAACCAAGATGGTGGCCAGAGCCATGGAGCTGGAACAAGCAGGAGACTTGCACCGGGGAAGAAGGAAGCTACGGTTCCTGTCTGTCTAGGCCGCCTGTGGCCTCCTCTCAAGGCAACAAAGTTTCAATTATAGAAGATAAATAAACCCCAGAAACCTGCTTCCAGCCAGCCTCGCTGGGACCTTGGGTCAATGGGAGCTGTGGTGAGCTTGCAAACAGCCACCAGCCCCTCACCCAGGCTGGCCAGGCACGCCAGTAAGTGGACACCCCCCGAGGGGTACCAGACTGCGAGAGGTTACAGGCTGGGCTGAGGGATCCCCCCACCCCGAGTGCACAAATTTTTGTGCACCGGGACCCTAGTAAGATCATAAATAAATGAATTAAATGATGACAATTGTGTCAGGCCTTCTTCAGGACCTGCTGTCATGTTGTCTCCTCCGATATCCTGCATTCTGACATTAGAACTGTCAGTATTCATTTTCAAACCTCTTTGAGACTAGTTTCTCTTCTTTTCACTCCTCACTTTTAATCCCCAAACTATTTTCATTGTCCACTAGGCCTTCACAAATATATTTATATATTTCTTTAAAATGATTTCATTGTTGTCCTTTGTCAACTTAACGTCATAAGCTATATCCTGTGGTTAGAGCAAATGACAAATTCAAACTAAGGGTAATTTTACTCAGTATAAAAGGAAGAAATGGGAAAGAAGATTACTATAAGCTCCTTTCATTTCCCAACAGTTCATAAAATAGATATAATATAAAATCATGTCACTGTTTAGAAAATAAAGTATTATGAGTTCTATCCATATCTGTACCATATGTAATATTTGTGAATTGCATTCTTTAAATTAAAAAGGTATGGATGAGAGAGCATATGCATCTATTGCCAAGCCTTTCAAACTGCATTGAGAATTAGAGACAAATAAAACTGCGTGTGCCCAAAAATTTTTAGTGCCATAACTAAGAAGTATGAGATTGTATCTAATTCTAATGTAGCTTAAATTTTCTTTTAAAATGAAGTTATAAAACACATTTGCTAACTACAATTTAAATGTCTGAAATGAGGATAGAGTTATAATCCAATGATACCTCTATATTTCTGAAACAAATAAATAGCTCTTATAGGAAATATAAGATGGCTCTAAGATACTAAATAATTTATACACATGTATTTTTTTTCACTGAAATATAGCATATTTTAAACAGAATTATTTTCTTGGCTATACTGGCTTAGACTATTAAAATACCTTTAATAGGGAATCACAGGGAATCACAGGGAATCTTAACACAGGGAATCTTGGTAATTAAAAAAAATGGCAGGAAGGCAAACTAATTAAGTAGTAAAAAAAATCAGTCTTAGATGAAAATTTGCTGATGGTGCATCATCCACAAACAAAAATGCTCAATGTCACTAATCACCAGAGAGATGCAAATTAAAACCACGATGAGATATCACCTCACACCTGACAGAATGGATGCCATCAATAAATCAACAAACAACAAGTGCTGGCAAGGATGTGCAGAAAAGGGAACCCTTCTGTACCTCCTGTTGGTGGCAAAACAGATTGGTGTAGCCTCTGTGGAAAACAGTATAGTTTCCTAAAAAAAAATAAAAATACAACTACCTTTTGACTCAGTGAGCCCATTTCTGGGAATATAGCCTAAGAATGACAAAACATCAATTCAAAAGAATATGTGCATAGCAGCGCTACTTACAATAGCCACGATCTGGAAATAGCCAAAGTGCCCATCAGCAGATGGGTGGATAAAAAAGCTATGGTGCCCTAGCCCGTTTGGCTCAGTAGACAGAGCATCTACGTGCAGAATGAAGGGTCCCAGGTTCAATTCCAGTCAAGGGCATGTACCTTGGTTGCGGGCACGTCCCCAGTGGGGGGTGTGCAGGAGGCAGCTGATCGATGCTTCTCTCTCATCGATGTTTCTGACTCTTTATCCCTCTCCTTTCCTCTCTGTAAAAAATCAATAAAATATATAAAAAAAAGCTATGGTAATTTACACAAATTATGCAGTTGTCAAAAATAACAAAATCTCCCCTTTTGCAACAGCCTGGATGGACCTGGAGATTATTATGCTAAGTGAAATAAGCTAGTCAGAAAAGACAAATACCATATGATCTCATTTATATGTGGAATCTAATGAACAAAATAAAGTTATAAACAAAATAGAAGAGAGGCATGGATGCATGGAACAGATGGACAGCTATGAGAGGGAAGAAGCGAGCGAGCAGGGAACTGCATGAAAAAAGGTGAAGAGCCCTAACCGGTTTGGCTCAGTGGATAGAGCGTCAGCCTGTGGACTGAAAGGTCCCAGGTTCAGTTCTGGTCAAGGGCATGAACCTTGGTTGCGGGCACATCCTCAGTAGGGGGGGTGCAAGAGGCAGCTGGTTGATGTTTCTCTCTCATTGATGTTTCTAACTCTCTTTCCCTTTCCTTTCCTCTCTGTAAAAAATCAATAAAATATATTAAAAAAAGAAAAAAGGTGAACAGATTAGCCAAAGAACATATATGCATGATGCATAGACACTAACAGTGTGGTGATGGCCAGAGGGAGGGCAGGATTGGGACTGAGGGGAAGTGGCAAATGTGAGGGGAGAATGCATGAGGAGATCTGGAATAAAACAAACAATAAAAATAAAGTTGGAAAAAAGGATGCATAGAATTGGAATTCAAATTAATGTTTGTTTTTATTTTTGTTAATCCTCAGCTAAGGATATTTTTTTCCATTGGTTTTTTAGAGAGTGGAAGGCAAGAATAGAGACAGAGAGATACATCAATTGGTTGCCTCCAATACACACCCTGACTGGGGCCAGGGATACAGCCTGCAACTGAGGTATGTGTCCTTGACAAGAATTGATTCCTTGACGCCTTGGTGTGTTCTAACCACTGAGCAACCAGTTACAGTTCAAACTCATGTTTTGATCTTATTTGTTATGACATCACCAGTGCTCAGCATATATAAATAGTTTAATTAATATTTCTTATTCCTCCTTGCAATAATGAATTGCACTGTGGTATTTCCAAAGAAAGGAGCCTGACTTTTCAGTGTGATCAACCCTGAGACCAGTGATGCAATGCATTCCTCCAGAGAAGATAAAATAATTGGGGGAAAAATGGGTTATTCATTTCTTTGCCAAGGAAACAGGATTTTCTTATCACCAGAAACAAACTTGTGCTGAAAACCACGTCTTATTAATTCTTATTATTCTGAAACAGAAAATTTTCCCTAATTCCATTTCACATCTGCCAAAAAAAAAAAAAAATACAGAGGCACTTCAGTAAATAGAAATAAAAAACCGTTAAGTTCATTAATTTTTTTGTATACTGCATATCCAAAACTCTGACAGACATCTGTCTCTTTCAATAAATAAAGTACTAATCCTTTATTTAATGAAAGACAGGTAATCGCTGCAGCTCAGCCTCTAAATTATGTTTTCCAAATATTACCTGTGCATCAGTGAATAAAACTGCCACTCAAGCACCTTGCATTATAGTGGCTTTATACGTGTCTCCAGAATTAACAGCTCCTAATGAATTCCCTCCTGCAGAGTGTAGATTGAAAATGTCAATAATTTATAAAATGCTTTCACCAGACATATTCTAACTTAAACACTTAAATAGAGTATCTATAGATGCTACAGAAATTGAGATTGCCTTTTATTTTGTATTCAAACTTTCCATCCCATTGATGGGTCTGTAAAATCTTTCAAACTGTTAATTCAGCCTTTTAAAAGAAAAGGGTGCTAATTAGGAGAGACTTTTGAGAATCTACTGGTAACAGCTCCAGTAAAAATATTTTGCAAAGTTATTATTGGTAAGAATTAAAGTCAACATTACATTCGTTCAGGGATATACATTTTCATACGGAGTAGTTACCACTAAGCAAAAACCACAGGACACTTAGAATTGCTAAACAAAACACAAAGAGAAAGTCCCCTCAGAATGGCTAAGACTATATATGTATACTTACATATTAGATCTGTTAAATACATTTGTTATAAGCAAGGCTCTCAGAGCTAAGAGTATCTAATCCAATAAAAGAGAAATATGCAAATTGGTGTCACTCTACTACAACTAAGCCATGCCCACCAGCCTATCAGAGCAACTATATGCAAATTAACCCAAACAGGAGGGTGGCCAGCAGCCACTGAACTGGAGCAAGCAGGAGGCTTGCCTCGGCCATGGAGGAAGCCAAGCTTCCTGCCTGACTTGGCTGGCTGTGGCCTCTGCTCAAGGCAACAGTTTCAATTATAGAAGATAAATAAATCCCAGATACCTGCTTCCAGATTGCTGGGAGCTTGGGTCACTGGGGGCCTTGGCCAGCCTGCAAACAGCCATCAGCCCCTCACCCAGGATGGCCAGGCACCCCAGCAGGGACCCCCATGCTGAAGGGGCTATGGTCAGCCTGCAAATAGCCATTAGCCACTCACCCAGGCTGGCCAGGCACCCCAGCAGGACCCCCTCCCTGAAGGAGATGTGGCCAGCCTGAAAACGACCCTCAACCCCTCACCCAGGCTGGCCAGGCACCCAAGCAGGAACTCCCTCCCTGAAGGGGTTGTGGCCAGCCTGAAAACAGCCCTCAGACCCTCACCCAGGCTGACCAGGCACCCCAGTAGGACCCCCACCCTAATCCAGGGCACTCTTCATGGCAAACCAGCCGGCTCCTACCTGTGCACCAGTCCTCTATCCTATATCATAAAAGGGTTATATGCAAATTGACCCTAACAGCAGAACGACTTGGAATGACTGGTCACTATGACACACACTGACAACCAAGGGGCAGATGCTCAATGCAGGAGCTGGCCCCTGGTGGTCAGTGCACTCCCAAAGGGGAACTCTGCTCAGCCCACAAGCCAGGCTGCCAGCTGCCAGCACAGTGGTGGTGGCCGGAGACTCTCCTGCCTCCTCAGCAGTGCTAAAGATGTCTGACTGCAGATTAGGCCTGCTCCCCGATGGCAAGTGGACAACCCCTGAGGGCTCCCAGCTGCCAGAGGGATGTATGACTGCCAGCTTAGGCCCAATCCTCCAGGGAGCAGGTCTAAGCCAGCAGGTGGACATTCCCTGAGGGTTCCAGACTGTGAGAGGGCACAGGCCAGGCTGGGCTGAGGGACTCCCCCGAGTGCACAAATTTTTGTGCACTAGGCCTCTAGTAGAGACAATAATAAATCAGAGTACTTAATGGTTACTGACCACATACTGTGGGAACAGTCCACCTGTGGATTTTTTAATTTAATCCTCAAGGACACTGTGTGGATTTGGTGGTTCTTGTATGAATATGAATATGTTTCAGAGGGAGAAACTGAGCTACTGCCTTAGGAATGCTTGTAGCTTAATAACTGAGATTTTTCAATATATTTATTTACCAATGATAAGCTATTTTTAAATACTTTCAAAGGAACCTGTGTAAAGAGATTAAACACAAACCACAATAGAGAGAGGGAATTGTTAAGAGAAGGTGCAGCTGGAATCACAGAACAGTGTGAGTAAAATCAAACTTCTTGTGGGAATTGTTGTCCATTCGTTCCTGAGCAATATATGTTATTTGACTGTTCTTATAACTAAGTTCTACGCAACCAGCTCTGGATAGGCAACAAAGTAGATATTTGAAATGAACCTATATCTAATCCCAGATGTCTAGTAAATACTTCATAATTGATAGATCCAGGGTTTGGGTGCTGAAATACTTTTTGGGTGTCATTTTAGTCCCAACTGGTATTTATAGGAAAATAGGCAAAATCAAGCCAGAGATTTAAGATTAACCCTTAAAACACATTTTTTAACTCAACAGAATATAAACAATTATTGAGTATGTGCTTTTTTGGACTCACTTAATTTTATGTATGCTGAGGCTAGGAATGACTATCCTAATTTTACTGATGAGATAAACTAGAAGCTGAAAGATTTCAAGTTCCTTTACTTCTGGCCAACATTCTGAGGATGGGTTAGGAATCTGAGGAGCTACTCAGTAGAAGTCTTTCAAATACTCCAACCCACTTAGGATTAGATTCACACTAGCCAAAGAGCAGGATATATTTTATATTTCATAGTAATCTGGTTAATGATAACAAGGCTACTGATACAAATACAATTTCCACAACTATAAACAAAAACAAACAAAATTTCACAATCCACTAGTAGAAAATACACAACATAACCTCTTGAAAAGTTGATTTAAGATCCTTACTCCTTTAGGTTTTTGGTCTTTGATAAAAGTGAGATGCTAATACCAATTCATCTGGATATATTCCAGATCTTTGGATTCATTATTATAACTTTCCAAAAGTGTATTTCTTACAATATCTTTGTAATTACTAATCTTATATGCTAATAATATGTTTCACAACAGCTTATCCATTTTTATGGCACACCCATAGCAATTCCTCAGCTCTTGCTCTCTTGGTTGCCCCTGTTCAGAACCGGTTGCTCAGGCCTCTTATTTCCTAGTTAAACCAAACTCTGTCTTTTGATTATAAATTATTCCCTCGCGAACACTACTTTCTTTACTAGCCATATTGAATAACAGATTTCAACATAATTTAGTGGGGAGTGTTCTAGTTCAAGGATTTGCAAACTTTTTCTGCAAAGGGCTGGATTTTGAACAACTTAAGCTTCAGAAGCCATATACAGGCACAATGCTTTTGCTTGTTTTTAAAGCTCTTAAAAATGTAAAAGATTACTCATGAGCCAGAACAAAAACAAACCAGTGGTTCTTGATCCCATGGCCACAGTTTGCCAGTATCAATTTTTTCATTTCCCTCACACTGTCTCATTTATTATTCTCTAGGCACTTGGTTTTTTTTTACTTTTCTCTGTCCTTCTTCTGGAAGTTCTTAGAGGTTCTTGAAGGCAGAGCACATGTATCATTCACTCAGGCTTCCCTGGATTCTAATCTAACTCAATATCTTATTGTTAATTGTCTTATTATAAATGCTGGCACTGACATGCTTTTAAAATCACAGATAAATGGCTCCAAATATGAACTTGGTTTGTTCAATGATGGGAACAAAAGAGACGACAAATCTTACCAATGGCAAAGGATGGTTTGTACTTCTGCTAAGTAGGCACATACAATCGTGCTGAGGCACTACTTCTTACCTCTCTATGGAGTCCATTATTTCTCTCACTACCTACTTACATATCTACATGGCAAAATATGTATTCTACAATCAACTGCAAAGAAAGATTATGAACTCTCTGTGGTATTTCTCCCTACTGACATTGAAACAAGTTATTTTTGGTCCTGCTTATTTAGCATTTACACCAAGTCAGCCTATTTGCTGAACACTTTATCCATATTATTTTGTTTAATCCTCACAACAATCCTGTTGAGATTATTTCATTACTACACAGGTGAGGAGACTGACTACAGAGGTCCTATAACTGGCAATCAGTAGAGTTGGTATTTGAATTTCTGAGCCTATACTTTTAACCTCTGCCATGCTCTCTAGCAAACAAGAAAGAGGATGATGAGAAAAGTAATGAGAATAACTAATAGTAATGGTGGTGCTTACAACTTAGAACTTTGCTCACCTGGGAAATGAAGTAACACAACAGTTTGATGCCTTACTTCAAATGTCAACTAATAGGAAAAACAGATCCAAATGTATGATACTTGGAATGAAATCTCAAGTTGTAAATTTTGACTGTACAGTGTGAAGGGAAGTTGTAGAGTTCTTAGATTTCTGAATGACATCGTAACTCACAAATCTCTTAACACCAATTCTCTTGTGACATGCATAGCATGGATTCCCCAGACCATTGTGAGGTGTCAGCCTATTCTGCACCTACAAATTTTAGAGATGTGGGAGTTGTGATGGAAAACTATAACTCCTTAGCAACAAAAATAGAAATCATGCTCATACCATGAAAGGAAGAATGGAATATAAATTCTGATATGTGGCAGTACTATGAGAAATGGTTTTCCTTCTTTTTGAAGCCAAACACATTCTCTTCTACAACCATAAAATGGATGCCTTAATATCATGTCTAAGTTAAGTTTAAGCATTTGGAAGAATCAGCAGTCTTTATGAATCTTCAGGTTAGGAGACAACACATTGTCTATTTGAATTCAGGGCCATTAAATTCTTGCAGAGTGTTTACTGCACCACACATATTATTGCTCCTGTCCCTGAACAGTGCCCTCTTTCTGTTTTATAGCTAATGTAGCATCTCTCCATGGCATCAATAGATTAAAACATTTACTACCAGAAAAAGTACATGCAAAAAGGAACAAGCTCATTTTGCTACAAGCTAACTCAATAAATCTGTCTAGTTCACTGATGCTCACTTTCATTTAAAATTGGTGCATGTTTATCTTGCAAACTTCAAGAAGGCAGAGAGAGAGATTATTTTTCAAGGCAGCAACGCTTATGTTGTTAACCTTAGTCAATGGCAGTGTAATAGGACCAGATCTATACTTCTGATATGTAAGTGGATATATTTAGCAAAAGGGTCAATGAGGAGTTGGTTAAGGCTTTAAAAGATTTTATCTATTGTTTCTTGAGCTACACACTTCACTATAGAAAAGGAAGGTGGCTTAAGTTAATTATTTGGATTTTATGATGTCACTGTAATGCCTTTTTTAAAATTTACCACTAGAAAAATAGGTCATTAGCAAACCTAATTTACTTCCAGTTAGACAAATGTGTAAAAACAGAAGCAAATTTAGCCCTATACATTCTTAAGCTGATAACTGAGAAATAAACAAAATGTTTGAAAATGGTTAGCGCTTCCCTTGACAGTACTGTAGAGAAAAAGAATTTTATACGCTGAAGACAGACAAACTCTTCCTTTTTCCAGTCCCTTATGTCCCACAGGAAATGGCTGTGGGTTAGGCTTATGTAATCAATGCCTTAGAGCCATTCTGACCAATTGGCCAAGCATGTGATGTTTAGAATAGATACTCACAGAAAATATGGCCTGCTCTCTCCCAGTCCATGTGACAGTCGCTCTATCCTTGCTTACGACAAAACAATGGAAGAAAGGTGTTGATGTTTTGTAAATCAGATCATGCCCACAGCTGTAAAATCCCATACTGTATCTTTGACATACCTACCACAACTTAACTCAGTAGATATATGCCAGAGTGTTTATTACTTTTTGTAATAAAAACTTGTTTGATTTTACTTGTGAAAAGCTATGTATAAATGAATGCATTGCTTTCATTTTAATATACTATTTTCTTACACATAAAATTCCCTTTTTGCACACGCACACACAAAAGTTGGTTGTAGGGACACTCTCTCCCTAGACATCTCTTCTGGAATGGGGCATAATGATTCTCCTATATTTGTGTCCTTGCGCACACCACTTGTCATTTAATACTACCTTTCACAATCTCCAATACATTTATCTAAGACGGAGTACAATCCTGCTCTCCCATGAAGTTTTCAACAACTTCCTGTGTGACCACAGCTTTCTGGAAAGCCTGCTTTTGAGAGATAAGCCTTTGGTAGAAAGCTCTGCTGCGACTGGGAGACTGCCTTGGAAGATCTGGAGGAAGACATCACTCCAATTAGCATGTTAACAAGAAATTCAGTAATCAGCAGAGTGCCAGAAAGGAGCAGATTCTCCATAATATCAGCCAACTGTTTCCAACATGGGAATCTCACTTCCCCAACAAGATTACAGCTGCTCTCCCAAAGAAGGTAGAGAGTATAATAAATGTTCAAAGGGGTGGCTAGGTGATTAACATTTTGTTAAACCAGATTTACCAAAGGCTGTGTAATGTTTTCCCAACACTGATTATTCTTTAAAATTTATCTTTATTGTGGAAAGTGTTACAGATGTCCCTCTTTTCTCCCCCACTGAGCCCCTCCTCCCAATTCCTGTGCCCCTTAAGTAATAGCTGTTCAATACTTATGGATTGATGGTGCCTACAAACGCCTGCAGTTACTCAAGCATACTCCAGAGTTCCTATAGGCACAGTGTCCTAATTTGTGTGGACAAAAGGAGCCGCATGCTAGCCTGAAAAGCTCAGTGGAGGCCTGCATGGCAGTCCTGCAGGCTCAGAGACCTAGAGTGATCACAAAGATGGTCTGAAAATTAAATATTTATCTACAAACAGGTGATGGTGGGTGGCCACATCCTGGGTCAGTGTTTTCTCTGACAGAAATCACCTTTGATCTTTACTGAGCATTTGTCTTTTTGCCTCTAAGATAATGTATTTGTGAAATGTCTGGGTGACTTGTAGCTTCCCTATTTCTGAAGCCCCTGGGGTACAGCCCAATGTGCTGGGTGCCAGGACAGATACCACAAGTTCCCTCATTATCATGTTAATTGATCCTGCACTCACCTGGGTATGTGTACGGCATTTTGCTTTTTATCCAATCCCAGGGATTTCCCCGCTTTGCTTTATCCCACCTCCTGAATCTATCACCAATGAATTTCATGTAACTCACTTACGTGTTTTCCTTTTGATGGTAAATTTATAAAAACACCGTGTAAACTCCCATTCTCCGGAGCATTATCTCAGTTCATTGAGGTTCTGCTTCTTGGCATATGTCGACAGTTTGGCTCAAATAAACTCACAAAATTCTCTACAGATTTCATGGAGTTTTTTCGTTAACATTTGGGATCTCCAGAAAGTAGAGGTCGAGATAAGAATTTTAATGTGGGTGGTTTACTTGGGAGGTGATCCCAGAGAAGAAGTATGAAGGAACAGGGAGAGGGGCACAGTAAAGGAAGAACAGCGGCCATATATGCTATTACTGAAGTTGCCTGTTGGCAAGGAGGAATTCTGCCCAGACCTCTGAGCAACATAAAGCTAAGGGAATGGTGCACAGACCCTTCCTCCTTAGAGGTTAAGGAGATCATCATGGGCACAAACTCCCCACAGCTAAGCAGATGGCTGGGAGCCAGCTAAGCAAGCTACTGGTCTTGGAAAAAGCTAAGGCCAAACACTAAAAGACAAACAGAAGCAGTCTGAGGTGAAAAGTGGGTAAATGAGGGAAGCCTGATTGTCCAGGAAATAGTTTACTTTGGGTCTGGGTAAAATGAGGGTTGAGGCTACTATATGTGTGCCAGAGGCATCTGCTAAGAGTGTGTGTGTGTGTGTGTGTGTGTGTGTGTGTGTGTGTGTGTAAACAAAACAGTGTCTAGATGTTAATCTTTTTCTATTTTCTAGTAAAACAGACTTTTATGTTTACTTAGCAGTCACTTTAATTTGAGATACTGTCAAATATATTGTTAATCTCAGTTTCTTACATGGCTGTTTTCTTCACTCTCTCCTATATATATATTTTTTATTACTGCAATATCATTACTTTTTTTTTCTTACATCCTTTCCAGCTACATTGGAGATAGGAGTCTAAAATTTAACACATCCATAGAACTTCTGCTAAGTACACAGAAAGGGGAAAACTAGAACTTGCTTCAGCTGACCTGTCTATTCTCAAGTCAAGAGAAGGATAAATCACATACATCATGTACCCTGAGTTAAAGCAGCTAAGACCCAGCTAAAGAGTCAAGTTTCATCAGAAGTAATAATTCTTTTCTACTACTTTATTTTATGCTATAACAACAATCATTAAAATTTAGTCCTACCTTGATAGCCCTTCCCATTTTGGTAAGAAAATGCAATTAGATATATATGCATAGAAAACTATTAAAATTCTTTCTACATAAAAGCCATTGCTTATTTTCTATGTTCTTATTTATTGGTCTTTTTAAAAATATTTTACTGACTTTTTACAGAGAGGAAAGGAGAAGAAGAGAGTTAAAAACATCGGTGAGAGAGAAACATCAATCAGTTGCCTCCTGACACTCCCCACTTGGTGCCCGCAACCAAGGTACATGCCCTTGATTGGAATCGAACCTGGGAACTTTCAGTCCACAGGCTGATGCTCTATCTACTGAGCCAAATCGGTTAGAGCTATTGGTCTTTTAAATACTTCATAGAGTCCTAGCTGGTTTGGCTCAGTGGATAAAGCCTTGGCCTGTGGACCCAAGGGTCCCAGGTTCAATTTCAGTCAAAGAATTGTGCCCTGGTTGGAGGCTCATCATCTAAACTAATAAAAGCGAAATAGTAAAATTAACCATTTCTCCGAGACAGGGTAAGCGACGCCCACCAGCCAATCAGAGCGGCTGTATGCAAATTAGCCCAGCCAACATGGAGGCCGCCACTCACGGACCTGAGTAAACGGCAGTTTCCATTGCGGCAGGAGTGAAAGTGAAGCTGCACCCGCTCCACTTAAACTGCCTCTAGCGAAACACAGGTTTGGAACAATATAACAATCATAGAATCCTCAGGAGCTGAAGGAAAGAGCAGCCCGGGCCTAACCAGTAAAAGTAACAATTGTTTCATTATAGACGCTGCGAGGTGAAGCAGAGAGGAGGCTTCCTTAGTAGTAGGCTGCCTTAAAGGAACAGTGTATCAATTATAGAAGATAAACAGCAGGCCTTAAA